>CAAKHD010006893.1:0-28233 GCA_901007705.1 Fistularia tabacaria | reverse complement strand
ATGATTACAGCAAGCCTTCAAGCTCCTAACACACACACACACACACACACACACACACACACACACACTCACATCCGCACGCTCAGGCACACCACATACACACAACCATCAACCCAAAGATTCCTGGTCAGCATCTTGTCTGCATCCATCAGCTGCAATTTTACTGAAAATGATTAACAGGAGCAGAGGCAGAGCACTGACGCACATTCTCTCTCTCTCTCACACACACACACACACGCACACACACACACACACTCACACACACACGTATGATGTAATTGGCGTAACGTCTTTCTCTTGATGTTTGTATCCACGTTTATTTCCCGTTTACTACTTTCTTCTACTGATCTGCATAGCTTAAATTGAACCTAATGTCTCAGCTTGATAGGTCTGCCCAGTTGTTCTTTAGTCAGTACACACACACACAGTTGTGATATCATTAGAAGCATCTTCCAAGGGTTCCAGGGAGCCAGTGAAGGTTGGAATGGCCATATCCAAACACTGAGGGTTTACAAACAATAACCAATAATCAATCAGGTCAGATCATAGCAGACAGCAGGATGTAAATCTGATCTCTGAAGAAAATCCTCTAATTGAAGAAAATAGGCTTTGTGAAATTCTTTCAGTGTTCAAGCTGTTCTCCTGTCGCCTCCTCCTAGCCTCTTCGGTCACCTCCTCCTAACCTTCTCGTCTCATCCAAACTCCCCCTCACTCCTCTCTGTCCTGCTTCTCCCTACCCCCTCCCTCATCTCTTCCAATTCTCCCTTTGTCACATGCTCCCTAACCTCGTCTATACCTACTCAGTTACATCCTCCATCATCCTCTTTGTCCCAGTCTTCTTTCCTCCATACATTTAAGGACTGAAAAGATTTCGAAAAGTCTTGTGTAAAACGATCATGTCACACCACCTTTCATCTAAAGACTAGTTTTTGGAGTTTTAATTCTCAGCCTGAGATTTTACAAAGGCTGTGAATCTTACAGGGTTGCTACTTACAAAACTACAACTAGATCCTTTCAACAATTTTTCCCACCATGCAATGTTTTCAGCGGGTATTTGCAGAGCCTCTGCTATTTCAGCCCATAGCTTTTCCTTCTCCACTATGTTGTGATACATTGGAGAGTTGACATCGTACAAGCTGGGCTGTTCTGCCAATAGCTCCACCATGCGCTCCTCTTTCTGGATGGTCTATACTGATCGGGACATCCTTTGGCGTTACCGTTCATCCCTAACGCAGAGAAATAACATCTCTGACGCCAATACCGCTCTGTGATTTTGTCTACCAGATTTCCTTTTTCCAGTTTTGTTGGAGGTCATCTATTGGTTGTTGATTGTGTTACGTCAATATAAAGACTGAAAGACTTCCGATAATATCAAACATGTTTGATATTGTTGTAAGTCCAAGACTAGGAAAAGGCTTATCTACAACAGCTCTAAGACTGTAAGATTAACACCTTACACATAATGACTGAATGACGATAGTGCGCTGCGACTTCAGCAAGGCTACAGTTACTCCCAAGATCTCCTACCTACTTTCAGTTTCAAGTCCATCCCTACCCCAGCCACATCCTCAATCACCTCTTGTGTCCCCCCTCGGCTCCAACTCACCTCCTCAGTCTGCTCCCGTGTCCCCTTAATATAAGTCGAAGATGAAGTTATGATCCAAAAAGCCACGTGTGTGTGTGTGTGTGTGTGTGTGTGTGTGAGTGTGTGTGTGTGTGTTTACGTGTGTGTGTGTGTGTGTTCGCGTGTGTGTTCACGTGTGTATTTCTGCTACATTTAGTCGAGAAAGAGTTGGGCCTCAAGAAGCAAAGTGGTGTCTCCCACGGATTTATCAGAACCAGAATCAGAAATATTTATGTTTACATTGTCTCGTTTCTATAGCGTGTTTTATTTCGCCTTTTTGAGTGAGTGTGCACACACGTATGTATATGTATATATATATGTAATATATATATGTATACTTGTTGTGTGAGTGTGTATGTGTGTGTGTTAGTGTTTATCAACATGTAACTGCATTAAATTATTTATCTTGAACAAACAATTGACTCACTATTTTTTGGTATCTTAAAGTCCGACTTCTTGTTTACTTACATGTTATTTGTAATTAACAATAATGTATTTTTGTGTTCACCTTAAGTGTGTGTTATATGTGTGTGTGTGTTCAGGCATCATCTGGTGTTCAAAAGCTGGCCACCTGACTGAGAGTAAATATTAGGATGAAAAAAGGAAAAGAAAAAGGGAGTTATATCAAGAAGAGAAGACAAGCGATGGGGGGGGACGGAGGAGGGGTTCCAGAGGGCAGCAGGTGGAAGAGAGGAGAAAACAAAAGGAGACCATGGGAGAAGACAGTCAAAAGGAGAACAAGGTTGGGGAAGTGAAGATGGCTCAGAGAATGATGTAAGAATTGGATTCAGAAGAAGCTGAAGAGGAGGTTTTAACGATGAAGGATTGTAACCAGTGAGTACAGGAAGAAGGGAAATAGAAAGTAGGATGAGTTGACAAGGATACGAATTGTCACAGTTATGGTTATAAGGAGCGGACAATGAGAATGATGGAAAAACAAAGGAGGTAGATGAAGAAATAGGAGGAAGAGGGGCATGGGCACAAGAACAAACAGTTTATTTTTAGTTGAACAAGAGCTTTTCATCTGATCAATGGAGCATCACATGATCTTTGTGCGCGCCTGTTTGACAGAAAAGAAAAGGTTCATAAAAGTGGAACATAATGTTGCCCTGTTTAAAATGTTTGGAAAAATGACCATCGACCATTAACAACATAAATAATATATACTTTAAAAATAAGAAAATTTCATAATGTAATAATTTTACATATTAAAAAAGACTTCAAAATAAATCCTTTTTACACAGCTAATAAGATGAAAAATCGTTATCAAAAATAAAAATTATTTTATCTTACCTAGACACAAGCTGGGGGACTGATCACTCCTAGCTGGGTCGCCTGGGTGAGGGTGTCTGATCTTGAAAGACCTGAACAACTGATGGCTCCAGGTTCCATCACTGTTGATGTGTGAAGGTTCCACCAGTAGGTGTGTATTAAGCTGGAAAATCCAAAACTGGTAGTTTTTTTGCCAGATTCTAAAGAAAGCTGCCATTAACTCTCTGTTGCCATGGTAACCAAATGTGAGGGCCAAGCCTAAAGATGGACAAGAGGTCACCGTGGTAACATCAAACAAATAAAGGATGATTTCAATTTGGTGAGTGAGGTACCTCCTGCTCATGACAGGGCTGCAGGCTCCAAAAGACAGCAAATTCTGTGAAGGGACAGTTTCTGTCACAATAACTTAACTCAGGATCTACAGAACCAGCTAGTTTTGTAATCAATGCTGTAAGCAAATCGTTTTTTTGATTTGATTTTTGATTTTCTGAAAGAAACTGTTGTTTTTAATCAGCAAAGAGAAAAAAACAATGGTTTCACTTCTAATGGATTTTTATTCCAAATGAAATCAATAAATATGTTCCAGAATAAGTCCAGTCTCTAAAGTTTCAGACACTTTATTTTTAAGACCTAGAGTGTGTTGCTATCTAGTGGCTGAAATGTGTCATCAAAAAGCGACAGATGTTAAATTTACTGTGAAACAAAAACGGACTCCCCTGGTTTATTTTTCATTTTTTTGTATCCTAACAAATACAGAAATGTAGTATTTTCATTAAACCAGATTAATTCTTCAATTTCCTTTTTCATTTCTTCAAACCATTACAGTAGTAAATTTGTTGTGGCTATTGGTGGTACTTTATTTTTTATTTAGCATTTAATTTATCATCTATTTATTACATTTATTTTGTGGAAAATATGAAGTTTCATCTCAGGTAACACTGGTACTTATCGACTTTCAAAAAATATTGATCTAGAATTGTATGATGTAAGTATTCTTGTAATACAATTAAAGTAGGAGAATTAAATAAATAACCAAAGATGGTTAGTGTTTCGTAAAATTTTCACAAACTATGAAATCCTCCTGACAGTCTGCGGGCTATTTAGCGAACAGTGTGCCAGTGTCATCAGGTACCTGGCTGAAGACTTCAGTTTTACGGATGCAATCAAATGGATTAAAATATATATACACAAACACACGCATACATGCAGGTTAACCGTATCGTCAGCTAAATAACTTCAATAAAAAGCCTTAAACATTTCAAGGTATGTTCATGTCTGTCAGAGGTCTGTTAATTCTTGACCATATTTCTCGAATTAATTTTTTGATACTTTTTCTCCTCATTTAACTCCTGTCAGTGCTTTGAAATAACCTTTCATCCTTTTTTGGATGGTAATTTGTGACACATCTGTCAGTTCTTATCTGATGAACCTCAAACTGGGATGTTCTAAAATTACAATATAATCAAAAAATTGTTGTGACATCTTGTTGTGGCCACTGGATTTGATTTTTTTTCCAGTATTAGAGGCAAAGACATTTCCCCTCTAATCCTGTTCTGTGTCAGGGTCTTTCCTCTGGTCTGCCCCCCATTCTGTCCTCCGGTCTGTGCCCTTTTCTGTCTCCTGACTTGTGCCTTGGTCTTTCCTCATGTCTGCCCCATAGTCTGTTTTCCACCAGAGCCCTCCAAGCTGTCCTCTGCTTCATTCTCTGGCTTTCCCTCAGTCTCACAAAGGCCAGATGTAGATCAAGAAAAAACAATATTTCCTTTGAAAAAAAAATTGATTAACCAACACCTGGAACTCTGAGAATCAATAGAAAAATAATTTAAAATCATTTCCAAGTGACCTGGATCATTTTAACGTTTTATTTTCACAAAGTTTGATTTTAAATACACATTAAATTAATTAACTGAGATGATGAAAGTTACTTACAAGCCAAAAACATAGTTTTACAAATATAAGTAAATAAATAAAGTTTTATTGCTGGAATAAAAAATAGTTTTAAAAGATTGATTTTAGGGATATAAACAAACCTCGTTATTAACTTCTTTCTCTGTATGTTTTAAAGTCTTAAATTATGTTTTTATATTTCTGCTGCAAACATTATTATTACATTACCACGTTGTTATTGATGCCAGTGCTTTCCTATCTGCCTATTGATGTTCTTTTAATGTCTTGCTTTGAAACAGCAGATGGCTCGGCAGCTTCAAATGCATGCGTAATCTAATGTGTCATCGCACAAGCCAAGATTGAGCATCTGTTACTCAGATGATGCTACGTCACATTAACCAGCAATGTGAAGCTGCACGGGAACAACGACTTTGGTCTGGTCTGAGGCTCCAGCTGCACCTTCTCTCCCAGGCTCTTTTTTTAAAGTTTAAAAGCCCAGAATGTTCTTTGCCAAAACACAAAGAAAGGCAGATAGATGAGAAGCTGCAGCTCTTTGATGTTAAAGACAAATAAACAAAAAACTCCTCAGACTCTTAATTTCGTTTATCTAAACTTTACTCACTCTTGAGCCTAGAGGCGGTCGGTTTTCACAATCATTTCACTGAAAGGGGGTCTGTGCCCTGGTCTGTCCCAAAGTCCGTCTTTTTGTCTGTATCCTTTTCTAGGCCCAGGTCTCTCTATAGGTCTGTGTCTGAGTCTGTCTTTAAGTATGTCCTCAACTCTGTCAGCTAGTCTGTCCTTTGAGCTCTCCTCTCGTCTTTCCTCCAATGGACTCCCAATCTGTCCCCCCGGTCTGTGTCCTGTGTGTCCTCCAGTCTGTCCTCTGCTTCATTCTCTGGCCGTCCCTCAGTTTGACAAAGGCCAGATGTGGATCAAAAAAATGAAGTATTTCTTTTGATAAAAAGACTTTAGAGTCAAACAAAAAAAGTTTATAAAGACCTTTTCCATCCATGCATGTCTTGCAATTATTTGTCATTTCCTCCTTGGTTCATCGGGGTTTGGTTGTCAGATGGCCTCATCAATTTGAAAAATAAGCAGATGTTATGAATGTGTTATTTTCATTTTATTTTTCTGTAATTTGTCCCCCTTTTTATGCATGATTTATTTGTGATTTTCAACCAATATAAAATTTGTTTAAAGAGCAGCTGGTCCAGGTTAATCTCTCCCTCTGACCCCAAGTTGCATTCAATGAGTATTGAGGTATTGACATGAATGAATGAATGAATGAATGAATGAATGTAGAGATCTATCTGTATAAATCTCAGCAGTAAGTCAGTTCCCACCTTGACCTGCAGGTGATACTGTTGAGCTAAACTGTGACAGATATCCTCACCCTCAGGAGAGGTTGAGGAAAAGTCTTTGGGAGGAAATTTGCGTTTATGCTTGACATCTAAACAAAAAAAATCAACTGAGCTGATTATTCTTAGAACAATCTTGACATTTGAAGTTGATAATCTACTTTCTGTTTGGTCAACCTCATGTTATCAGAGCTCAATTATTCAATGTGTTCGTTGTCAAATGCATGTTAGGGAAACGTGTTCTGCTGTTTGGTGATGTATTACTGATTTGGTGAAGATTATTCTGTAATTTCTGAAGAATATTGACACCATTCGCTTTATATTTTCTCTCATGAGCTAAAAGCAACATTTTTCTAATTCAGTTTATTTTGTTATTTATGTCTCTTCTTAAAATTGTGGCTGATTGTTCTGATTGTATGAATTTATTTGTAAATTGTTAAGTCACATGATCAGTTTTTACCAGATCTGTAATGAATAATCGGAACATATTAGGAAATCTTAAAAAACATAAATTGTGAGCATGTGTGTGTGGTGTGTGTGGTGCGTGTGCATGTGTGTGCATCTGTGATCCATTCATCCATAGGCAGTTTTTAAATCTTTTACATTTTTTTTTTTGTCATCATTATGTGTATACATGTGTGCTTGTGGACGTATGGACGTGTGTATGTTTGCACAGTTTCATTGTGTGTGATGTACCCCATTTTTGTATTTCTTTCTCAAGGAGGTCTTTGAAAATGACATACTGACAGCTCATTTCATTCTGTTTTCAAAAGCACATGGATTGGTATGTGTGTGTGTTTATGTGTGTATATGTGTGTGTGTGAAATTCATTTCACATTAGATTTGTGATTATCTTTTTCAAAGCCACTGGTGTAATGAAGAAACATTATAATGACATTTAACATTTTAACGTAACGTTTTACATAACGTTTTTACATTTTGTATCCATATGGTGCTCTTCAAACAGCTCGGGTGATTGGCTGTCCTCTGCTAGTGACATAGGATCACGCCGAACAGACCCATGACAATGAGAAAAACTACAGTTTTTATGGTGGACAAGATTATTGATCCAAAATATTGATTAATATCCTTGACTTATTAATTATAATTCAATCGGGATTTCTTCTCAGAAGCTTGTGTCAGTGTTCTGCAACCTTCCATGAACCAGCTCGCATGCATTACGTACAGGTTGTCAAGAAATGGTCTCGGGACTTTAATTTAATCCACAGGGACTCATAAACACTTTGAATTTTTTTTATTTTGTTTAGTTAGTCATGTTTACACTTTATTTTTGGAAGTTCCTTCAAACATTTAAACTAAAAGAGGCTTATTTAATAATTTCATTATTCAAATCAATGACATTGATTGAATTAATGACAAAAGCAACATGTTAATATCGAATCTCCTGTGAGGGATCTTATCAAAAATCTGACAAAAATATTTAATTAATAGAAATTTAGATAATGGTAGACTTTATTATTTTTACTGTTCAATTCCATCATTTTTTTTCTTCTTGAACTTTTTATGTGTAATTAAATTCAAAGTTTAATATAAGCAAAAAAAAAATTCAAAGTAAAAAAAAGTTTGAACAGTCAAGAGGTTTTCAGTTTTCAGGCTGTCTGCAGCAGGTGGTTACTGGTGTCTGAGCCTGCAGGGTGTGTGCGTGTGTGTGTGTGTATGGGGGGGTGATAGTGAATGTGGGGGAGTGACAGGCATCATTTAGCAGAAGGAGCCAGTTGCATAGTCATGTTATTGGATTGTTTGTATCTGCAGTTGCAGATTAGAGTTTTTCCTGAAGGAGTCTTAAATAACGAAGAGGAATTCTGCTTTTAAAGATGGTTGGAGCTTCTAGCTTCTGCAGATCAGCAGTGAAACATATTGTTGCTCTTTTTTGGGAGGTGGCTTGGGGGGTTGGATAGAGGACGCCTTCTGAGGCAGAGACCAAAGGAAATACAATGAAACAAGACAAATTTTAACATACGCTTGTCTTTATTTAGAAAGATTTATCCAAAAATAAAGCTGACCGTAACTGACCCAATTAGATTGTTTGATAAATAGAAAACGTAGCCACCTTGTCAGTACTCCATTTTGTTTTAATTTGGAGTAATTTCCTTTTATTTTTGTTTGGTTTTGTATGAGAATTAAGCCTGTGGCAAATAATGGATATGAATTCAGGTTTAGTTTTACAAACATTTTACATTTTAATCAGGAGCATATTTGACTTTATTTATGACTTATTTGTTGTTTCTTTCTAATTTCTTCTTGTTTGATACATTAATAACATTTTTGAATAATAATCTCATATTGGCAGCACAGTGGTGCAATAGTTTGTGCTTCCCTCCAAGAATAAGAAGGCTCGTGATACGGTTCCTACAGGTGCACTTCACTCTGGAGTCTACCTGTTCGTTTGTGGATTTCGTCATGGTTTTCCGTTTTCCAGTCACTGTCCAAAATCATGCAGCTTGATTTGTGATGATAAATTGTGAGTGTGAATCAGTGGTTGTATATCCCTACATGGGCCCTGTAATCGACTGTAATTGAAGTGTCATCTGACCTTTTATTGTTCTTTATTAGATTTTAAACATGAGTCATCAAAACATCATAATAATGATGATCATCAAAATCATAATAAAACATAAATCTCATAATAATTATCATTATCAATATAATACATTTCAAGATCATTTTCACGTGACTGTCTTTGTAACCGTGACCTCAAAACATAAAGAAAAAAAATAAAGATAATTGAGAAAATTACAATAGAGCTCCGTGAGCTGATGTCACGCATCCTAGCACTCAATGTGTGAAACAAAACGCTGCCATTGTGGCAGCAAAAACCAGAAGTTGATCAAATGTCAGCAGTTTGTTTCCCCATGTCTCTTTGTAAATCAAACAGTGGTAGGTACCTGGTTGGTAGCATTGCATTCCAAAACGCATACGAAAAGAGCAGAAGAAACAGCACTGAGACTTTGACCAACAGATTCTGCTTGTGTAGTGAACACTGCATATTAGATATGGAATATAAGACTTTTACACTGTAGTACTACTCTATTTTATTGTCTGTCACTTCGGCTTCTTTTGTCATAGTAACTTTACAGTGTATGTTGTAAGCACATTCCTACCCCCTACTGACATGGGTGTATAACAATGAAAAAAAAACCATGCAAAACGATGAGGTTATGAACTAGAAGGGCACTGAAAAAGGCTGTTAAACATGGATTTTGTGGAACATAAACAGTATTGTGGGATTCACAATGGAAGACAAACTGTTTATTGACAAGCTGAATGGACCAGAGAACCAGGAAACATGGAAATTTCAGTTGATGCATCTTCTGAAAGCAACAGGACTGTGGGGTATGGTACCAGAGACAGAGCAGTTAGCCACAGATGCTAATGCTAACATACGTGCAGAGTTTGAAAGAAAGAAAGGGCTTTCTCAGTGTTGGTGCTAAATGTAAGTACACCTCAGCTGCACTTGATAACAAGCTGCAAGACCCCCAAAGAAGCATGGGACACATTAAAAGGACAGTTTGAAAGCTACAATTTTGCTAACAAGCTATTTCTGAAGAAAAAGTACTTTCGGTGTGAAATGAAGGGAGAAAATCTAAATGATCATTTGAAAGGAATGGAGGAGCTTACTGATAAGCTCAGTGCAATAGGGTCTGTGACTGAGGAGTAGGACCAAATTGTTAACTCTTTTCGGAAGTCTACCACCCAGCTATGCAACAGTAGTCACTGCTTTAGAGACAAAAATGGACAATTTGACATTGCAGTTTGTCCAGCAAGCATTGATAAACGAGGAACAAACACAAGTGCATCATAACAGCAAAGCGTCCAGTGGTGCATCAGCAATGCCATCTCTACTGTGTGGAAATATGCAGGACAAGTCAAAAGCAGTGGGAGCAGACAGCCTCAGCACATGGAGATGTTGCAAATGTGAGAAGGAGGGACATATCAAACGTTACTGTCCAAGCATGAAAAAGAAATACAAAACCCACAAGGTTAAAAGCATGATGTATGAGGAAACAGAGGATTCATGTGAGGGCGCATTTGTTGTAAAGGAGTCAAGTCAAAGTGATTTACAACAAGGAGACCAGTTGATTGATTCCGGAGTACCAAAACACATGACATGGAACAAAGGACTTCAACACTACCAGAAGTTCTCAGAGCCACGGTCTGTGAAACTTGGTGATGGAAGAGGCTCTAGGATTAGGCAACATAAAACTAAAATGTCGGAGTCAGTGGTGTTAAACATGTCACAATGTACTGTATGTTCCCAAATTATCTATGAATCTTTTGTCAGTGGGAGCTGCTGCCAGATAAGGAAATACAGACTCAGAACAGACAATGGTGGAGAATACACATCAAGGGAGTTTCAAGAATATTTGAAAGCTCAGGGCATTCATCATGAACTGACAGTACCACATACACCTCAGCAAAATGGTGTTGCAGAAAGAAAGAACAGGACTCTGGTGTAAGCGGCTGGAAGTATACTGTCTCACGCTAAGCTACCAAACATGTACTGGGCAGAAGCTGTTGCAACCGCAGCTTATATACCGAACAGGTTACCCACATCTGCTATAGAGAGAGACACCCTATCAAAAGGTGGTATGGCAAAAGGCTGGGCATTAGTCAAATGAGTAGTTGGTTGTGTTGCTTATGCTCACATTCCAGACATGGAGTGGAAGAAGCTGGACAAAAAGTCAGTTAAGCTTTGCTTCATGGGATATGCAACCAATGCCAAAGGTTACCCTCTGTGGGATGAAGAAAAAGGAGAGTACTCATTCACAGAGAGGCTGTACTCAATGAAAGGGAGGACTTTGGATGCAAACAGGATGCAAAAGACTCCTGTTCAGAGAATAAGGTGACATTAAATACAGATGAAAGACAAATGACTACTGAAAATAATACTGCCAATGAGGCTGTAAAAAAAAGTCGCAGGATCAGAAAACCTCCAAAGAGATACGGGTATAACGAGTTTGCAGACCTAGAAACTATGCCAACATGTGTTGTGTCACTGAGCCAACACGCTGAAAGAGGCGATGTCAAGTCCAAACGCAAGGGACTAGCAGAAAGCAGCTGATCTGGAATATGAGTCACTGGCAGAAAATGATACAGGGGACTTGGTGGATTTACCAAAGGATCTAAAAGCAATTGGATCAAAATGGGTGTTCAAAGTCAAGCATTACAGTGATGGACAAGTGGAAAGATACAAGTGCAGACTTGTTGCTTAAGGCGACTCAAAGATTTACAGTAATGACTATGATGAAACGTTTTCACCAGTGGTATGAGTCCGCTCAATTTGTGCACGGTTATCCTTTGCTGTGCAGAATGACCCGAATGTGCATCAAATGGACGTTGTAACTGCATTCCTAAACAGACATTTGGAAGAAGAAATCTACATGGAGCAACCAGAGAGTTACATCAAACCAGGAGAACAACATCTGGTGTGCAAACTAAACAAGTCAATATACAGACTGAAGCAGTCTCCATGGTGCTGGAGCAAAGCTTTTACAGAGTTCATGAAAAACATTGGTTTTACACAGAGTAAATCAGACCAGTGTGTGATTGTTAGATCAGGTCAGGATTTGGAAATATTGGCTGTGTATGATGATGATTTGATTTTGATTACATAGTCAGAGAGCATGAATAAGTTGAAAGACACTCTGAAGAAACATTACAAAATGAAGGACATGGGTGAACTGTCCTACATTCTGGGCATTTCGGTGGTCCAAAACAAGGCAAACAACTATGTTGTACCTCAGAGGTACAACATAGATACATGGAGAATATTCTACAAAAGTATGGAATGGACAGTGCTAATGCAGTCACAACTCCATCTGAGACTAAAAAAGAAAAGAAAAGAATCCTGAGATACTTGAAAGGCACACTGAACCTGAGACTCAAATACCAGAGGTCAGACATAGGAACCTTAGTTGGCTTCTCAGATGCTGATTGAACAGGTGATCGGGATGATCGCCTCCTACAACTGGAAACATTTCTCTTCTTACTGGAGGAGCAGTCAGTTGGCTAAGCAAGAGACAAGCAACAGTTGCATTTTCAACTGCAGAAGCAGAGTATGTCGCTTTAAGCCAGGCCGCGCAAGAAGGATCTTGGCTGAGACGACTACTAACTGAACTTGGAATGGAGACCACACCAAAAATGATACTGGAAGATAATCAAGGAGTAATTGGAAAGAATCCATTTGACCATGCAAGAACACAGCACATAGACATTAGTTACCACTACACTCGTGAATGTGTGCAAAATGGACAAATACAAGTGAAGTATTATTCAGATAAAATGAGAGCTGATATGTTAATTAAACAAAAGTTTGAGTATCTCAGAAATTAGATTGGACTGTGTCCACTTAAAAAGGATTTAAAAATGTTTGAAAGCCTATACTGTGTTCATTGTTAAGACAGGCTTGAAACTGCTACACGTGTTAAAATGAAGGTGTGTTATAACCACAAGTTAAAGTTATAAGTATTACCAACACCAGTTGCTATAAAAATGTAAAGACCATGGTAAAATTAAGAGGGAGCGCTGCAATAGTAATTTTACAGTGTATGTAAAGCACATTACCGCCCCCTAGTGACACAGCTGTGTAACACTAATTAAAAAGAAACATGCGAAACAAACCGTTTCTGGCCATATTTAGTTTGATAGTAGGGGAGTTTGTTTTTTGTTTAATTGTGTAGATTTTGCAGGGCTAATAAGCTAACACACTACCAGCTAAATGTTAGTTGATAAGATGAAAATAAGACTTTCGACAGTGTTTGCATTCTGATTTCATTGATTGCCCCACAAATCCGTTAATACACCCCTGGGTCTCAATGTGTGTGTTTTTCAGTGTGTGTAGGTTTTGTGTGTGCATGTTAGAGAGAGTGTGACATACAAAAAAACACAGGCGCAAACACAAACTCAAAGAACGCATATTAGGGCAAGAAAACACCAAAAAGCCCACAAAAGCCCAAAAACGCACAAACTCTGCATGCACTCAGAAAACATGCGGAACCGCCTGTACAGTCACTTACACACAGACACAGACACACAAACACACACACACACACACACACACACACACACTTACACATAAAAAACACGTGGTTTCACGCCAGCAGTGTATTTTACCTCAGCCAGGGAAAAATGCTGTGTTTTCCAGCATATGACATGGAACATCAAAATATGACGAGGCACGAAACCAATGTGAGAGCTGAGTGAATCGAGTTCCACATTCAAAGAACCCATTCCTCTGACAAGGTCTGACTCGACATGCGCGTGATGTTAATGACGTGAAACGAGTCTCGGCAGCAGGAGGGTCTCTGCACATGAAATAATGATCATCTGCTAGAAACATGGCTCCCCTATAAAGGTCTAAGCTAATTCTACATGTGAATTAACTGAAAAAAAAAACAACTTTAGATTCACTAACAATGTCAGACGAATGGAATTCAACTGGATGCAATACAATTTTGTTTTCAATATTGAATAATAGATAAAATGGTTACCATTTATATTGGGTCAACATCGAGCATTTTAAAAGTTGAAACTTTTTTTATTGCCAAGAAATGCTCGCAAGTTGTCAGATAAATCTAATCCTGTCCCTTTGTTGCTGTGATTTTGTCAAATACATTTTTAGGTTATAATCAATCATTACTCTCTATTCAACTGGTTGGTCGTATTTTTGATAAAGTCAGTTTTGCATCATAAATATGGTTGAGTAAATGTGTTAGCTTTTCAAGACAAAGTTTTGGTGATTCAACATAAGCATCTTGTGTTTCAGATGTCCGACAGGTGGTAGGACCAATCCCAAAATCTAAAACTGGTTGCAGCAGGAGTTTTTGTGTCCTGTTGATGACGATGACCTTCCAATTGGAGCTGGCTTGTTCAGTTTTGTGATCACAGCAAGATTCTTCAATCATTTTTTAGTAAATGTTGCCAGGTTGTAAATGGTAATGATTGAATTAACAAGAAACCCACTGAACTGTCTTAGAATCCCTTTGTTGTGCCTGCTGCATATTTTATTTAATGTTGGACAGCAGGGGGCGTATTAGAGATGGTGTGATCTTGCTGTTACGATATTTTGGGAGCAGAGTAAAAAGTCAGGAAGTTTAGAGAAGCCTTGCTCAGACGATAGGCCCGGACGGAGATTGTGCAACAGTTTAATAATCCTGATTGCTGATACCGACAAAGCTAAGCGCCTGTGTGCTAGATGCCCCGCCATATGTTCCATGTTTCCTTGTTCCTCCACATTGGAGTTTGTACATATTTTGTAATTTGTCGTTCTTATCTTATTTGTTATATTTCGGGAAATAAAGGACCCAAAAAAAAATCAGTTGAAGTGTTGGTGTGTGCTCTTCCCTGGCTTCATAAAAATACAAAAACAGTGTTTTTTTTTAAAAATGAACACTGCCTTCTCAGTTAAGGTCCTTTAATTCATTAATTGTCTATTCTGCTTATCCTGCTCACAGAAGTGTGACTCGTTGGGAGTTGATTTGACATGGATGTGGGGTTTAACCTCAAACGGTCACCTGTCCCTCACAGTCCCACATTTAGAGACCAAAAACTGTTAACTCTCTCATTCACGGCAATGGACAATTCAGAAGCTTCAACTATCGTGTTGACTGGTTTTGAACTGCTAGGAGGAAATACGGAGAAAACCAATGCAGGTACTTGAAGGAACATGAAGTATGATTCAAACCAGGAACCTTCCAGCTGTGAGTTGCGGGTGGTAAGATCCACACCGCCCAGTCGCTTCAAAGAGCTTTTTATGTAGAAAGTAGAAAAGACTTGTGTTGTGTTTTGGCTGTCCAGCAGGGGGTGGCAGATACTCTGTGACAGAAGCCGCAGGTGCTTTTCAGGAAGTGAGGTGATATCCATACCCATGTCGAGACCTCCAGTCTTGGCTAGGTGATGGACCGAAATAAGCTTCTGCAAAATCTCAGCAAACAACTTTCGAGGCGAGGGAGTCCATAAGCTGCTTCCTGATACCACACTAATTTCCTGCAGAAGAAAATACAGCAACTCTTAGTTTCAAGTAATTAGACCCAAAGGAAAACAAAATAATATCTGGTTTCAGGGGATTCAATCTCATTTGAGTGATGAGTATTATATTTTGTCACAGCTCTGCATCTACATTGAATACATTGTCCTTTAAATGAACAGGAGGTGAAGATAATTGGTGTGAGAGGATTCCATCTGCTTTGCCTGTTTTTTTCTCCCATGTTCTCATCATATTGATCACTGAATCAGCACAATCAAAGTTCATGCACAAACGCACACACTTGTGCACAGAAACACACAGACAAACACTTTCCTGTAACGAAGGCAAAAGCTCTTCACACAATCAGCTCTTGAGTTAATCTCCAAGGATCTGTAGGTGTGTCTGTTTGTGTGTGTGTGTGTGTGTGTGTGTATATGTGTGTGTGTGTGTGTGCGTGTGTACTTGTGTGTATGTGTGTGCATGTGTGTGTGTGTGTGTGTGTGTGTGTACGCACATGGACGCACGCCTGGAGGAAGGTCGGGTTGGGCAGATAAATTCCTGTCTGACAATTCTCCAGATGTGGTATCAGCGTCTTGGATCTCAGCTATAAGAACCTCATTGATAGACTTAAAGAAAAGACCACAGGGCCAAACATTTTACTCCTGAGTCTCTGCATCTTATCCTTCATGACCATGTTTAAATCTAATGAATAATAGGCATGAAGGTTCACATTTTGTCTCATAAGAAGGGTTGTTGGATACCTTGTATTGAGGAAGACCCAGGAGAAGATTTATGGATCTAGTGTAAAAGGACATACAGTTATTATACTTTATTAATCCCTCGCGGGAAATTCATTTAATCCATCATGGATGAATCATGAGCAGTTGGCTGCCATCTAGCAGCAGCAGGGGAGCAGTTAGGGGTTCAGTGTCCTGCTCAACAACACTTCAACACACTAGGAGGAGCTGGGAATCAAACCAGGAATGGTCAGTTCCAAGGACGATCGCCACTCCTTAGTTAATGTGAGAGAAGAGGATACAGAGAATAGGGTAAGATGGAGGAAGTTGATTTGGTGTGGCGACTCCTGAAAGGAGCAGCTGAAAGAAGAAGAAGATGAAGAAGAAGTGTCTGAAGATGGTGGACCATGATGTTTGGGCTTCACTGCTTGCATGGAACCCAAAACCAACCAACTGATTTTCAGAAGGAGCTGATTACCGATCAAAATTCTAGATTTTTTTTTCATTCAGTATTTCTGACTTAAGCAGTGTGTTTCAACATTTTGTTGCTGGTGTTTATCGGTTTAGCCGTTAACTTATATAAACATATATGTTTCACAAGATTGAGGAGCCATGACGACAACGACCACCCTGTCTTTAAACACATGAGATGTAAAAAGGCAGTAAACTCTGGTTGACTACCAGTTTTTTTTTTTGCTTAACTTTCAGGTAATGTAAGTCAGACATCATACAGTATACAACAGCTACTCTTGATGGTATAACATTGGCCTCCAGTGCTGTGAGAATCCTGCGAGTTCGTTTGGTCACTGAGGGATGTGGCCTCTCACCCCACGGGACTAGGGGCTGGGGGGGCGTGGTTTAAGCCGGGGAAAAACTGTATATCCGCCCCGGAAGTGCACTGCGTGCTGTTGTGCTGTTGGTGCTCATGATTCATGTTGAAGTCATCCACGACTCCGAGGCTTCGTCATTAATTATTCCTCGCGAAGCACCACATTGGTGACTAGGACTTGATGCGGCCTCGGAGATATCTGAAACTGGTCCGCTACTCTCTCGGCCCCTGGAATCCGACCAACGCACGCAAGTACCTGCACAACGTCATTGTCAGATACCGCTGCTTGCCCTCCAGGCGCTATAATGGGGGTGTGAACCGCTGTGTTCAGACCAAGCAGCTTGGCCAGATGCGGGGTCACGGGACCAAGAGGAGCGCAGAGGTCCTTATTTGCACCAAGAAGAAGCACGTTGTCCCCAAGCCAGAGGAAGTGTGTGATTCCACCTCGGCCATATCGCCGCAACTCGCTCAGACATCCTCGCCCACTGTGACTGTCCAGCGACCGGAATTCTGGTAGAGTGACCCGGATGCCTGGTTTCAACATTTAGAAGCGTTTTTCTCTTTTTGTTTGTGGATTTCCTCATGGTTCTCTGGTTTCAAGTCACTGTCCGAAATCATGCAAGAGGTTTATTGGAGATGATAAATTGCCCAAAAGTGTGAATCAGTGGTTGAATGTCCCTACATGGGGCCCTGTAATTGACTGGTGACCGCTCCAGGATGAAACCTACCCTGCCTCTCGCCAACTGACAGCTAGGATGGGCTCCAGCACTACTCTAGCGTTGAACACGTCAGATAAGATAGCTAATGAATGAAAGAATTTATATTGTAAAGTGTCATCTGACCTTTCATTGTTATTCATTAGATTTAAACATACGATTAATTAAAACAACAATAATAATAATAATTATTAATGACGGTGATGATGGTGATCATCAAAATCATAATTAACAAAATAATAATCGTAAATCTCATAACAATTATAATTATAAATATAATACATTTCTAGACCATTTCTAGTGACCGTTTTTGTGACCTTGATCTCAAAGCATAATTTTTTTTTTAAGATAATTGAGAAAATTACAATAAAGCCCCACGAGCTGATGTCACGTATCTTAGTATTCTATGCGGGAAACAAAATGCCGCCATAGTGGCAGCAAAAAGCAGAAGTTGATCAAATTTCAGCAGTTTGTTTCCCCATGTCTCTCTTTGTAAATCAAACATGGATAGGTGGCTGTAGTGCACTGGAACGAATGAGGAGATGGAAAGAGGATGGCATTTAACTGCATTCCAAGAGATCAATAAAACACATTAGAAAGGAGCAGAAGAAACATCAGCACTGAGAGACTTTGAACAACGGATTCTGCTTGTGTAGTAAATACTGCATATTAGGTACGGTATACAAGACTTTTACACTGCAGTACTACTCTATTTATTTTATTGTCTGTCACTACGATTTCTGGCCATATTTTGTTCGATAATAGGAGAGTTTGATTTTTGGTTAATTGTGTAGATTTTGCAGGGCTAATAAGCTAAAAAACTAAAAGCTAAGTGTTAGTTGCTCACTCAGCAATGGACTAATGTCAGTAGAAAACAAATGTGAGATAAATGTTTTCCTCGAATTACTGCAGTAATTTTGAGAAAGGGAGCAATATGTGATCTTTCAAAGATTTGATTAATTTGGAGTTGGATTTGAAGTTTGCATTAAACCTAATAAGGCAAAAATGATAGAATGATAACCTAATGTAAACGGAATACATGCCATCAGTCTTCATGTGCCATCCCCAAATAAGACAAAACTTAGAGGTGATCAACAGAAGGTGGAAGAGCAAGCACCTCTTCCGTTTTGTTATATCTTTCAATATTGGTGTGGTCAATAGTATTCGCTATGAACAGATAATAGCTTCATTTCCAGTGCCTTAACTAATGACCCCCCCCCGATCAATAAATCTGATTGACAAACTGAAATTGAGCCTTTGTTTCCTGTCAGATAAGATGAAAATAAGACTTTCGACAAGAATCACAGTGCTGCATTCTGATTTTATTGATCGTCCCACAGACCCGTTAATACACCCCTGGGTGTTAATGTGTGTGTTTTTCAGTGTGTGTAGGTTTTGTGTGTGCGTGTTAGAGAGAGTGAGACATACAAAAGAACACAGGCACAAACACAAACTCAAAGAATGCATATCAGGGCAAGAAAACACACCCAAAAGCCCACAAAAGCCCACATAAACGCATAAACTCTGCATGCACTCAGAAAACATGCTGAGCCGCCTGTACACAGTCATTTACACACAGACACACACACTTACACATACAAAAAACACATGGTTTCAAACCATAAGTGCGTTTTAACTCAGCCAGGGAAAAATGCTGTGTTTTCAAACATATGACATGGAACATCAAAATATGATGAGACACGAAACCAACGTGAGAGCCGAGTGAATCAGGTTTCACATTCAAAGAACCCACTCCTCTGACAAGGTTTGACTTGATACGCGCGTGATGTTAATGACATGAAACAAGTCTCGGCAGCAGGAGGGTCTCTGCACATGAAATAATGAGCATCTGCTAGAAACATGGCTCCCCTATAAAGGTCTAAGCTAATTCTACATGTGAATTAACTTAAAAAAGAAATTTAGTCTTTACAATGTCAGTGGAATGGAATTCAACTGCACGCAATACAATTTTGTTTTCAATATTGAATAATAGATAAAATGGTTACCATTTATATTGGGTCAACATCGAGCATTTTAAAAGTTGAAACTTTTTTTTATTGACAAGAAATGCTCGCAAGTTGTCAGATAAATCGAATCCTGTCCCTTTGTTGCCGTGATTTCGTCAAATACATTCTTTGGTTATAATCAATCATTACTATTCAACTATTATCTATTCAACTGGTTGGTCGTATTTTTGATAAAGTCAGTTTTGCATCATATATATGGTTGAGTAAATGTGTTAGCTTTTCAAGACAAAGTTTTGGTGATTCAACATAAGCATCTTGTGTTTCAGATGTCCGACAGGTGGTAGGACCAATCCCAAAATCTAAAACTGGTTGCAGCAGGAGTTTTTGTGTCCTGTTGATGACGATGACCTTCCAATTGGAGCTGGCTTGTTCAGTTTTGTGATCACAGCAAGATTCTTAAATCATTTTTTAGTAAATGTTGCCAGGTTGTAAATGGTAATAATTGAATTAACAAGAAACCCACTGAACTGTCTTAGAATCCCTTTGTTGTGCCTGCTGCATATTTTATTTAATGTTGGACAGCAGGGGGCGTATTAGAGATGGTGTGATCTTGCTGTTACGGTATTTCGGGAGCAGAGTAAAAAGTCAGGAAGTTTAGAGAAGCCTTGCTCAGACGGTAGGCCCGGATGGAGATTGTGCAACAATTTAATAATCCTGATTGCTGATACCGACAAACCCAAGTGTCCATGTGCTTGTTGCCCCGCCATATGTTCCGTGTTTCCTTGTTCCTCCACATTGGAGTTTGTACATATTTTGTAAAATTGTTGCTCGTGTTTTATTTTTTTCATTAAAAAAAGGACCCAAAAAATTAATTTGAAGTTTCAGTGTGTGCTTTTCCCCGGCTTCAATTGTTGGTATCAGGATTGGGATTTCCTATGTAAAAATTCAGAAAAGAAAACTCAGGAACGCTTTGGAGACAAGCGTAGTGCCTCTCAGCTGCTACAGAGCTTTTTTAGTTGCAAACAGAAGGAAGGAAGACGAAGACAGACAGGAATTTTCACATGCTTTAACACATGCCTTGAGCCTGGTACTAAAACAGTATCCCAACTCAGTTACTAATCAGAAAGTAGTGTTAAGGGACCAGTTTGTAGAGGGGGTGAGTGATCTCTCCTTGAGACGAGAGCTACATAAATACGTCAATGCTCAGATCATCTTTGATAGAAATAACAGAAGTAGCTTACTGGTGGGCCTCAGAAGAGCCAGCCATGCACACTGTATTGCTGTAACTGCTTCGGAGAAACCAGTGTCTCTGGAGAATGTAAAGAATGTTCTCTCTGAGCAAGACTGAGTCAGGACTGCCGGCCAAAGTTGTGAGAAATCTGTCTCACTTGATGATGTTGTAAAGGTTCTTGCAGAACAACGTAAAGTTAACACAGAACTGATGAAAGCAGTGAAGGATTTAAAATATCAGAACCATAGCCCTGGTGCTACAGCAGGTAGTAGGCTTCAAACTCCCAGGTTTACAGCAGATGGTAAACCTATATGCTATATGTAAACCTATATGTTTTTCAGAAAGCAGTTGTTTGGGGATGATGCCTCCATGCTCGCAACAGTGAGTTGGCTCAAGTTAACTGTTGCAAATGGGCTTGATATTCCGAATCAAGGATATGTTGAACTGGAAGTGGAAACAATGGGTTTGAAGATTCCAAACTGTGTTTTTTTTGGTTTTGAAACCCTCTGACAGTGCAGCCATTGCAGAACACTGCCTCATTGGGATGAATGTGATACAGAGGTGTCAGCTCCTAGTAACAGCGGAGTTTGACACAGTGTTGCAGAGTTCTTTAGATACTGTTTGGAGAACTATTCCAGTGAATGCAGACATGCACCGTTAAAACGAACACAATGGCTGGAGTCGCAGGTAGACACAAAGTTAGGATTCCAGCTGCTTCTGTGGCAACTGTCATGGTTAAAGGTTACTCAAAAAGTCTACACAAAGATGCCCATCTGATCATTGAACCTGGAAATACACCACTACACGCGGACACTGAGCATGAACCAGTTGACAGTAAAGCGCAGTTGGTCTTAGACAAACTTGACATTGGAGGCATGGCTGAAGAACAAGCCTCTTGGCATACTTTACTGACAAAGTTCTTTGAACATTTTCACTAATGATGACAATGACCTCAGGTGTACAGACAAAGTAAAACATGAGATCAGGTTGGTTGATGACACTCCTGTCACACAACCTTATGGGCATGTCACACCCAACCAGTACAAGGAAGTGCAAGATCACATTTCCAAGTTGCTGAAACGGCATAATCCAGGAGAGTGAGAGCTCATACACCTCCCCTGTGGTTGTGGTCCATAAGAGTGATGGTAGCATACACCTATGTGTGGACTACCGTAAACTGAACCTGAAAAAATAAGAAAGATGCGTTTCCACTGCCTCGCATTGATAAGAGTTTTGATGCGTTGAAAGGTGTAAAATACTTTTCCAATATCGATCTTGCAAGTGGATACCACAGGTGGTGGTTGAGGAGTGTGATAGGCATAAGATTGCCTTCACAACCCCAACTGGGCTATTTGAATATTTGCGGAAGCCAATGGGTGTTTGCGATGGTCCTGCTACTTTCCAAAGGTTAATGCAGGTGACTATGAATGACTTGGTTTTTTAGATTATGTTTGCATATCTAGGTGACATCTTGGTATGTTCACCCTCCCTCCAGTCCTACCTAGAAAGGCTTGACATAGTGTTGCAGCGACTCAGAAGCACTGGTTTTAAGTTAAAGTGGGGAAAGTGTCATTTTCTTCTTAAGGAAGTCAGGTTTCTCAGGCATCAGATCTTAGCAGATGAGATTGCAACAGATCTCTCAAAGTTGGCTGCTGTTAAAGAACGGCCTTTCCCTTTCACAGTGAAAGAGCTTCAATCCGTCTTTGGTTTGTGTAGTTACGACAGACGTTATGTTGAAGCATTTTCAGATCGCTTCCCCCTTTTGGTGAATCAGTGTCGAGATCTGTACAGCTCAACTAAGGCCAAACAAAAGCTAAGTACATTGTGGGACACTGACTGTCAAAAGCCATTTGAGATGTTAAAGTAGAGGTTCATTACTGCACCAGTTTTAGGATATGCAGACTTTACCTGCCCTTTTATTCTGGAGGCGAATGCGAGTTGTCAAGGTCTAGCTATTCTATACCAGCAACAGGACAACAGGAAAAGAGTGATTGCTTATGCAAGCAGATGACTAAGAAGTGAAGAAAGAAATTACAAAAACTACAGCAGCATGAAATTAGAACTGCTGGCACTGAAGTGGGCTATCGTTGAAAAATTTAGGGGATATCTGCTTAGTTCAATGACCATGACGATGACCATCCAATTGAAGCTGGCCCGTTCAGTTTTGTGATCACAGTAGCATTCTTATATCATTTTTTAATTGAAAATACAAAAACATGTAAAACCCGATACACCCCATTCAAGACTTCTCCATGCGGCCTGGAAGTGCACTGTGTGCTGTTGTATCATTGGTGCTCATGATTGAAGTTGAACTCATCCACAACTCCATCAATTTTTTATCGCCAAGTATCACAGGAGCTATCTTTCACCAGGATGTAATTTAGCTTCCAAATGAAAATAAAATACATCAAGGACTGCCTTGTTTCACTTGCGTAATATTGCAAAAAACTAGCACATTCTGTTTCAAAAAGATGCAGAAAAACAAATTCATGCCTTTGTGTCTTCAAGACTGGATTATTGTAACTCTCTCTTGTCAGGCTGTCCTAAGAAGTCATTAAAGACTCTCCAGCTCATTCAGAATGCTGCTGCACGTGTTCCAACAAGAACTAGTACGGGGGATCATGCTTCTGCTGCACTGGCCTTCTCTGCACTGGCTTCCTGTATAATTCAGAGTACAATTTGAAATCTTTCTCCCTGCCTATAAAGCCCTGAATGGCCGGGTGCCATCATATCTCAAAGAACTCTGAGAACCCTACAACCCAGTCAGATCTCTACAATTCCTGTATTGTGTGGTTACTTGTGATCCCTAAAGTCGCTAAAACCAGAGCTCTTTTTGGCCCTGGCCAGTCGAGGCAGAAGGCCGTCCCCATTGAGCTTGGATCTGTCCAAGGTTTCTACCCTGCAAAAGGTGGTGCTTACTTGCCACTGTCACCAAGTGCTTGCTGATAGGGAAATGTTGGGTTTCTATGAATATATGAAACAGTGCAGTTTAGTGTGTGTCTGAGGATTGTGAGACAACTGTGTTGTGTTTTGCCGCAATATGAATAAAATCTGACCTGACTTGACAAACCAAGTTGTGTAACTAATTTGCAAATCAGATGTTCTGAACACCCGTGGTTATTGAATGAAACCCCTGTACTGATTTCTGGCTGACATTACACATGTCTGAGAGGGTCGAACTTGAAATGTCTCGGTGAGTTTGGTCTGAGGTCACTGTAAAATTGGTGAGTTCTAAAAAACTGTGCTGATTTTTCAGAAAAGGAAGGCCACTGTTTATTTGACCTACACGAAACACAATCCTGGGTTTCTGCATGTAGGTTGTATAAATTCATCCAAATGTCCCTACATAATGATTTTACTCCCTCCACTGTGATTAGACCATCAATCATTCATTTCCCCATTGAGCAATAGATCCTGGATCAGTAAATACACTTTAAGTCCTCACAACGCTCATCTTGTGACAATTGTTTTTCTCGATTTTTCCTCATATTTTACTCACGACCTGCAGTTGAATGTAAAGCATATCAGCAGTTGTGATGGTGGAATCGCCTCTGCTCGAACTGGGTTTTTGGTCAACTTGGTATCTCAAGGCTGTCATCAACCTCACAGTCTTTAAATCTCCCCTGGCCCTGTCATCACCTCCCCCACCATGATATGTGTGATTGGCCACCATGGCAGTGAAGCGGTTAAAAGGACCCACAGGCTAGTTAAAGGAGATATACACGCAGCTGCTTTGAGGACAATAACTGTATTTCTTTTCTTGTCGTAAATACCTCTGTGTGAGAAATCAATAGGAAGAGCTGATAACTCTCCCTCTTATGTTGTATGTTGCTGTATGTATGTATGTATGTATTTGTGTTGTGTGTGTATCTGTGTATGTGTGTGTGTGTTTGTGTGTGTGTGTGTGTGTGTGTTTCGTGCAATGGCCTCCCCGTCATGGAGGATTCTTGTTTAGGGGCCATGTGAGGCCCAGCAGTTCCCATCGACCTGGGCATTCATCTGAAAGGGGGGTGTCTTATTTCTCACCTGACAAGCTTTTTCATTTTCTCTATTCATTAGCAACAGAAGGACGGATGCATCAAGTAATGTAAATCAGCATCGATATGTAGCGAAAACATGTTGTTGCAAAAAAAAATCAGGATCCGACTGTTAGAATTGAAATATCTTCTGCTGGTGGTGGGAATGTCTACCAGCAGTTCCTTTTTTTCCTTTAATAAAAATTGGTCGGCAGCATGCTTCTCTTTGGCAGGACAGTCCTGACAGTTCCTCGGGATCCTACACGGAAGGAGCAAGAAGGATGAGCCAGAACGCCTTGCCAGATTTACGTTTACTGTTTTTTGACTGAGGGGTTCCAAATTTGAATTGCAAAACCACCAACAAAATATCTACGTCTGATGCCAGTTACAAATTTGATTGATAATCACAGCTGATGACACTGTGTGAAATTGATGCTTTCGATGCAGGTAAACCATACTTTTCCACAGACATTTTAGCAGTACTTTTATTAGCTTCCTTTACAAATTATGACATTATGAAATTATGGCAAGAGTGGGAAAAGTTAAAGTCATTGATCAGTGCTAATCCCATCATTTTTGATTCTCATTCATAATTTTGAACTCTTTGGAAAATAGCCAACCAACCAACCAACCAACCAAACAAACAAACATCTTAGAAACTAAGTTGTAAGACACATTTGTGTTTTTTCACAAACAATTCACGCTTAAATGTTAAATAACTGGTATTGTGAGTTCATTTCTTCACCATGTCTTTATTGTTTCTAACACAGAGGCTCTATAGCTATGTTTTTGATGATTACGAAATTAACTGTTGGGTAACTAAGTTTCAGCTTTGTAGACTCTTATAGATAAATCATAACCATAATAATAATAATCATCATTATCACCATAAGAAACATCGGTCATGCTACTGTCCGATGTTTATTGACCGAGGGAAAGGTGGAGTTCCCTTGTTCTGATGGTCAATTATGTTCCAATAAATCAGTTTGGAGATGACAAACCCAGTGAATGACAATGAAGGACTACGATAATGCCTTTTGCAAGTATAATACTCAGACACAGTCACAGTCACAGACACACACACACACACACACACACACACACACACACACAAAGGCCAAACAAGTCAAGAGATTCTACATATCAACACTGACATGGCGGTTTTCTTCCAGATTCATGTCTTCAATGGAATAGTAGTTCTTTTCCTCAACAAGAAGCTTTGCTTTAAAAGATTAATCTAACTGTAATGACACAGGAACGTGGAGAATCCATGTAAAAAGTTAGTTTGTAATCAATTGAAAATAATTGTGAAATCAACAAAATAAAAAATGAAACAAAAAAACAACAAATGATAATGAAATCTATTGTAAAATATAATATATTTGAATTCATTTAAACATGTGTTATTTTCATTTTTATTGTAGTTGTTATTGTTGTTGTTTCTATAACTATTTCTAGTATCATTATCATTATTACCAGTATCATTATGAGAATTATTTTATTATCATTATACTACTACTAGTATACTAATACTACTGCTACAACTACTAGAAGCAGGATTTATAGTACTTTTTCAGTCATGGCAGCAAGCCCGTCGTAAGAAAACACCCTTAATGCAAATAAAAACAAATAGAAATTTGAGGCTTGAAACACGAAAACAGAGGTGGCTGAGGATGTAAGTGAGCAGGTATTTGTGGCTGCGGTTTATTAAAATGGACATTTATGAAGAAAAAACAACCAAAGTCAATGAAAAGAGGAATTTGAAGTCTTCACCTAATCCAGTGTCTCACATAACAGTGGAAGTTCATTATCCAGGAAAAGTGAAGAAAAAAAAAGACCAGTAAGAGGGACTGAAAGGACATGAAAGTGGGTTTAGTGCCTTGGGGTTTGAAGCCAACCTTCGGGGGGGACAAGACCGGACAACGGCTTGGAGGCAGATCAGCCCTGGGTTTTGGCTCAGATAATATTTGGAACAAAAAGCAATTAGCTTTGTATGTGTGGCCACAGGAGACGCTGTTCGACTCTGAAGAAAAAGTTCATCCGTCTTTGCCTCTTTCTTTTTCTTGATCAGTGTCTTTGAGTTTGAGGAACAGCAAAGCTGCACATTTAAGAAAAAAAAAAGATACATTTGGGTCTTTGTTGCAGTGATAAACTGAAGCTCCTAAAAGGTCAAAGTTCACTTGTGTGAAAGCTTTTGTTTGGCTTCAACTTTAGAGACAAACCGATTTGATCTTTAAATCCCCCCAAAAAATCAATTGAAGCTATTTAGAACAACAAAACTAAATATAAATTAAGGGAACCCCAGGCCATCATGTGAGTTTACTTATTATAAATACCAGTGTTCATGTGGGCATCATGTTGTTTATTTGCATTTTTTTTTATATTACATATTTTAAGGTGGTTCCTTGACAAATACTTCAATGTGAAAATTGTCGGGAATTGAAGCAGCAGAAATGTCAAGATGAAGAACCTGTGATGTTCACAAAATGAGATTAGAGAGCAAGAAATGATAAATAAGACCTAAAAATCATCAAGAAATCAATAAAAAACAAACGGCAAAATTGTTTTTCAGCAAGAAATTACATACAATTTTGTGCAGCAGGTCAAAGCAGGTGTTAAATTTTAGTCATTTTTAATCTGATGTGCAAGATTCCAGGCATCTGGGGGTACAGTGAGTGTAAGGGGGCAGGCACGGATTAAAAAAAATCGAACTAATAGAACACATAACAGAGAAATGTTGTCCACTGGAGCCATGACTCAAGGGACAAGACGCAGCTTTTACGTGCGGAGTGATGCTTTGTAGACCTAGAAAAAGCATATGACAGGGTGCCGAGAGAAGAACTCTGATATTGTATGAGGAAGTCTGGAGTAACAGAGAAGTATGTTAGACTGGTCCAGTACATGTATGCTGGTTGTGAGACAGTGGTGAAGTGTGCTGTAGGTGAAACAAAGAAGTTCAAGGTGGGGGTGGGACTTCATCAGGGATCAGCTCTGAGCCCCTTCTTGTTTGCAGTGGTGATGGACAGGCTGACAGATGAGGTTAGAAAGGAATCTCCATGGACCATGATGTTTGGAGATGATATTGTGATCTGTAGTGAGAGCAGGGAACAGGTTGAGGAAAATCTTGAGAGGTGGAGGTATGCTCTAGAAAGGAGAGGAATGAAGGTTAGTCGCAGCAAGACAGAATATATGTGTGTGAATGAGAGGAACCCGGGTGGAACGGTGAGGCTACAGGGAGTGGAGATAAGGAAGTTGGAGGATTTCAGGTACTGAGGGTCAACAGCCCAGAGCAACGGAGAGTGTGGAAAAGAGGTTAAGAAACAGGTTCAAGCAGGTTGGAATGGGTGGAGAAAAGTTTCAGGGGTTCTTTGTGATAGAAGAATTTCATCTAGAATGAAAGGAAAGGTTTACAAAACAGTGGTGAGACCAGCGATGCTGTATGGTTTGGAGACAGTGGCACTGAACAAAAGACAGGAGGCAGAGCTGGACGTAGCAGAAATGAAGATGTTGAGGTTCTCTTTAGGAGTGACGAGGATGGATAGGATCAGAAATTAGTCCATCAGGGGGACAGCTCATGTTACATGTTTTGGAGAGAAGATCAGAGAAGCCA
>CAAKHD010006892.1:80877-85877 GCA_901007705.1 Fistularia tabacaria | reverse complement strand
AGAGCAGAAGGAAGCAAAAGTGTCTCAGATACATTGCAGAGAAACAGAGGTCTCCATCAGCCCTTGACTCTGAGTTGTCAGCTGAGGACCACCGGCAGCATTTGTGTTTTTAGTTTTGCTCGTCACTGGGGGACTCCAGTGGTCTCCTGACCTGAAAAGACCCGTTGCAACATTAGCGAAAGTGTACATCTGTTCTGGGAGTGTTTCCTTGTAATTTTACACTCCAGACAACAATGCAGCAGTAAAGCTCACACCTCCATGTTGTAACTGTTCTCCACATGGGATCACCGCCCTCCTCCAGACTATAATTATCGCTGCTGAGTTTTAACAGGAAGACGTGATCCCGCTCCGAACATCAGAAGATCAAGCAGCGCGGCGGCGGCTCGTAAAAAACGTCTCCGTGCTCGTCGTAGCAGGCAGGCAGTTGGCGCTCATCATGCTAACTAACCCAGGCCTCCCTATCGTCCAACACGTGGCTGCAACGGGGGGGACAAAATTTTAGAAGTCATTGATTTAATAATGATACTCTTCATACGACATACATCACATATATGTACTGGTTGATTCCAAAGAAGTGTTCTTGGGCAAGGCACAGCATCCCCAGCTGCTCCCACCGGATTGGTTAATGTCTTGCATGGCGGCTCTGTATGAGTATGTGTTAATGGGTGAATGCAATCCATTATAAAGCACTTTGAAACCGCAAGGTGATGAAAGTGCTGTATACTGTAAGTTTAGTCTATTTACTTTGACAGTATACTTATTGACCTGAATGCCATCCATATTTGGCTTGAAATGAGCTTTGCTGTCATTGGTTGTTTCCCTGCTGTCTTACAATAGCAATCGGGTGGACGAGGTGACGAACTCCTGAGCTCCACTCTGCTTCTCGGGCCTTCGCAGAGAGACTGAGCTCACCGTTTGGCTGCTTTCGCTGTTTCTGCAGCTTTAATGGGGGAAAAATCATGACACATTGACAAACAAGCTCCACGTTGTTGTTGTTTCTTCTTCTTCTCCTCGCTGTTGTCACTGGGGCCCCACTCATGTAGGTAATTGTGAAGCTGCTCTGCATGGAAAGCGCCGAGGGATGACTTCTGTTTGGATTTGCCTCTCAGTAAACAAAGGAAAGTTGACTGCGGCGGCTCAAGATGGCCTGTGTCCTTCCAGGACTTCATTTAAGAAAAAAAAAAAAAGGCTTGGATTTACCAGGTGGAGCGAAACATGACTCAAACGTAACACGGATGTTTAGTAAATAGAAACGTTTTTTGGGTAACCAGTACAACACGACTCTTCAAGGCTGGGCTGGATAATCCAGATATGGCTTTCGGTTTTCAGCTCGGGAGCACAATCCTTCATCGTGTTGACGTTTAAGATTCATCCATTATCTATTCTGCTCGTCCTGCGGCGAAGCAGGGTTCACCCCTGGACTTCTCCTGAAGCAGGGTTCACCCTGGCCCAGTCACCAGTCACTCACTTTTTGAGGCATACAACCATGCTCTCTGCCATTCACGTCATTTAGAAACATGCAGCTATTCGCTCTCCCGTTCACACATCTGGGCAATTTAGGGTCTGCAGTTAACCTACGGCATGTTTTTCGGACTGCGGGAAGATACCAGAGAACATGTATGATCCCCATATGGAGAACATGGAGACTCCACACAAAAAAGGCCCTCTTGTCAGAATCGAACCAGGAACCTTCTTGCTGTGGGGTGAAAGCGCTAACAACTGAAATGGCTACCTGTGGATCTTTCAAGCATGGTTTGTAGTTGTATTTCAGTTTAGCGTCAAGTGGATCTGCTGTCCTAAATCGACTGCATGTCTGCTATGCTTTGAGCAGGACGGCTGGAATTGGAAGGGAGCTGCAAAAAGGCCACTTCAGGGAGGTCAAAGCATAGCGTGAACCTTCTCCTTGACAGCTAGACGCATTCTGAGTTGTTGATGGCCTGACAGGATGGTGCCACCCAACCGCTAAGACACTCTCATACGGTCAACACAAATTAGAGGTTGCTACAGCATGGAATTGTACTCGGGAGGACGGGTTCCGAAGTGTTGCATCCTTGTCATTCTGTGTACATTTTCGCAAAATGTCAGTTTTGCAATCTGAATTTGTGTTTTGGGGGGGGAGCTGCCGTTGTTTCGTCAGTGCGTCTCCGTCCCGCCAAAAATAAAGTTTTAAATGGGGCTTTATTAGTAAAACTGTGGCCGCATGAGTGTTCCTTGGCCATAGATTTATTTTCCACACAGCAACAGTCACCGTGCGACAAACAGAGCAAACAAGCAGCAAAGAGGAAGAGCACTAGCTTCAATCCTCCTTTATTTGTATTTTTTCGAAAACCTTCAAACAAAACAGCACTCAAATCTACCCCTCGGGGCTTTTCTTTTGAGTAATTATCGCACCGTGCTATTCAAACAGGCCTCCTTGTTTTACATCCGACAGGAATTTCCGTCAACAAGGAGAAGCAGCGCAAAGAACCGAGCGCTCTTGATGTGTTTTTATGTTTCCTGTCGGGACAATTACTCGTCATTTCGACGAGTGATCCGTCGATGCAAAAGCTGATGCATGTATCACTTGAGGTCTGTACATGAATCACAAGAAGCAAGAACAAAATGACCGTCTTCTGTTCTGGCAGCCCTGGTTCGGGACTTCTGGCAGCTTGTCCTCCACGTGTCATCTGGGCAGAACTTTTCTTCACAGCGGGAATCTGAGAATTATGGTGTTATTGGTCAGAAATATGAAGTGGGTGTGGTTAATACGGAAAAGCAGAAGTGTTGTCATTCCCATTTTTCATGTACAACCCAGTGGAAATAAAAAAAAAGAAGAAAATTGGGGTTGTGCAGAGAAATTTGAGGATGAAGTATGAAAACCTTTGCATCTGTTCTGGCAGCCATGGTTAGGAAGTTCTCACAGCTTGTTCTTGACACTTCATCGAGCGGAACTTGTTTACTCACAGGGTGTGTGCTCAATGTGGAAAAATATACGTTTTATTGTTGCCGTCGGGGCGTCTGCGGTTCGCTTGCTAGAGCGTCCCTCCAATTGGACGGTTGGCGGTTAAATTCCCGGCCCATCATGTCTACAAGTGTCCATGGGGAAGACTCTGAACCCCAGGTAGCTCCCGGGTAGCAGCTTGCATGCCAGATCCGCCGCTATCAGTGTGTAAGTGAGTGAATGAATGGTTGACTACAATATAATGTAAAGTGGAGACCATTTACCATTGGTAGCCCCAGGAGGTTGTACAAGTAAGGCATTTACAGACATGCAGGTGGCCAGTAATTCTTGGAAAAAGGTGCCTGGACATTGTGCACAGAGGAGAGCGTCTGTCGCCAAAGATTGCGATACCTTCGCGACGATTGGCAAAGCCCAAACGTCACGCATCGATCGAGAAGAACGGCGGCAGGAAGTCGATCCCAGCGCTGTCCGCCTCGATGCAGCGGCCGTGAAATTACCACCAACGTGATTGTCCAATTCCCTGCCGCTGTCACCGTTCTGTCGCTGCCCCCTCGTTGCTCCTGTCAGATTCCTTCAATGCTTAGCACTCGTGACGTACGGACGAGGCCTATGAGGTCTTCCCAGGAGTTCTGCAATTTGGAGTTTCTCGCCAAGTACAAATAGTCAAGTCACGTCCAGAAAGAATTTTGGTCTTGTTGTCCCAGCCCTTGGAGCCAGAACAAAGTTCTTGCTTGTCACAGATTATGTAGAGGCCTTCCTACACTCCACTTGTACGGTGACATTTTTATAATGTGATGTATTTATTTTCAGACTTACGAATGGCTTGGTGACCTTGTGATGTTGGTTTTGTTTTTTGACCGGATTATTTTTGTCCCCGCAGCTTGTCTCTTTCGATACAACGCCCTGTCGCTGGTTTACTTCCTCTACCTGCTGCTGCTGCCGTGGTTCCTGTGTCCCAACAAGCACACCATCCGAGGTGAGACCTCCGGTCGTCTTATCTGCTCCTTCCACGCCACACAGGTTTGTTGGTGCTTCCGATGCGAGTCCTGCCAATGGTCCTCAGCCAAAAAAGTTGAGTGCCCTCTCTTTCCCAAGTGAAGGAGCTCAAGTATCTCGGGGTCTTGTTCACGAGTGAGGGAAGAATGGAGCTGGAGATCTACCTTCCCAGCCTATCTTTGGTCAAGATACCTCCTGGACGCCTCCCTGGTGAGATTTTCCGGGCACATCCCACAAAGAGGAGGCCCCAGGACACGCTGGAGGGACTACATCTTTCAGCTGGTCTTGGAATGCCTCGGAATTCCCTTGGAAGAGGTGGATGAAGTGTCCGTGGAGATGAAAGTCTGGGTGTCTGTGGATGGATGGACGTTCAGCTGGTCTGGACTACACATTCAAAGACCGATTGATAAGCCGATTACTCCAGGTTTATTCTGGAGTCACCAACCCTCAGAATTCCCTGCAGTTCTCTAAACGTCTCCCAAGTGGAGGCCTGAAGAGGCCGGCTTCCGTCGCTTCATCCGCTGGATGTTTTGATGTGTGTCCAGCTGTGGCGTTCCGCATCGTCAGAGGAACATGCAAATGTATGCGTGTTTGCTTTTCGGCGCTTGCTTTCCGTCCGTCCTGTAAGGGCTTCAGTTCTGTACGGCGAACGCGCCCAACAGAAACGCTTTCAGGTTGTCAGCTTTTCTTTTTACGCCGGGAACCGAAATCCCTGATTAGGTGTTTCTTTTTATTCAGTTCGAAACCATCTGAAGAAACCGCTTTCGGTCGGTCCCCTCCTCTGAACAGCTGTTTTTGTCCTCAGATTCAAAGATTCCACCGCGTCACAAACGCGGACGTGAATCTCCAAGTGACGGCTTTTGCCAGCTCTTCTTTTTCTTTTTTCGAATCGATTTGATTAAACGTTCACCTCGGCCAAAGGTATTCAAGAGAAGGTGGCTCCATCTCTACTTCAAGTGCGCTCGCCCTTTTTTTTGTTTTCATCGAAAAGGCAAAAACAGCCGTAAGCGAGTGGGGGGGGGGGGGGGGGGGGGGAGAAACAATTGAGGAGCTTAATACCCCG
>CAAKHD010006892.1:64771-76983 GCA_901007705.1 Fistularia tabacaria | reverse complement strand
GTGCGCCCGGGCCCCCGGTGGGGGGTGGGGGGGGGGGGGGGGGGGGGGGGGGTCTGTAGTTGGGTGGACTGTGATATGAATGGTAAAGGAGCAAACACAGGGGGCCCATCATGCTGTGAAAGACTGAGTGATGATGTCACACAGGGAGAACCCCTTGAAAAACCTCACAGGCTGCGCAAATCTGCTGATTTACTGACTTTGTGACGTAGTAGTCACGCAAGGTCACGTGGTTTCCTAGCATGGAACAAAAACCACGCTTTGGGATTGGGTCATTGCCATGTCCACTGCGAATGCGCGGGTCGTCGTATTCGAAAAGCAAATTGGAAGATGCTGTAATCGTTCCATCGGAGGCAGGATGGAGGATGGAGGATGGAGAGAAGAACTGGGGGAAGGGAAGGAGTGAGAACCGTGAAAATAGAATGGCAGGAGGCTGATAGAGAAGAGGAACTATTTTTGTCGGGTGGGCTGAAACAAAGGAACCCAAAAGTTTAGATGTCCACAGTAAGGATGGTAAATGTGGCGTAGCGGTTAGCGCTTCACAGGAAGAAGGTCCATGGTTCGATTCCGGCAGGGGGTCTCTCTGTGAACGTTTTCTCTCCGGGATCTCCAGTTTCCTCCCGCAGTCCAAAAACATAGGTAGGTTCACAGTAGCTTCACTGGAGAACCTAAATTGCCCGGATGTGTGAATGAGGGCCGGTCAAGAGTGAACCCTGCCTCTCACCCAATGACAGCTGGGCTCCCCCCCACCCCCCCGAGGTGTAGACGATGAATGGGTCGAGTAACAAAATTTAGCTGGGTTTAGATTGAAGGAGACGTTAACTCTGAAACAGTCTGTGCTGTGTCTCAGACACCAAGGCATTAGTGTGTGATTTGACGGGACACAGTTGGAGGAAATATCAGAGGATGAGTGTAGAGAAGGAATAGGGGAGGATGAGGCCACTCAGTGCTGCCTCTCAGAGAGGCTAAGGCTTTGCAAATATTTTCGTCAAGGTGCGTGGCTCTAAGAGAAGTATAGAAAGGAAGAGGCGCCGCAAAGGCATGGAGACAATGGGGGAAAGTAGTCGGAGCGACGCCGAGTCGGACTTTCCTTTCATCGCGGGCGAGTCGACCAAGGCTCTCGGGGCAAAGGGAGAGAGAGTGCATACCCAGGAAAGAAGAATCCTGCTCTTGCACCATCAAGCAGGAAGTCTGGAGAACCTCTTACTGGGACGTAACGGTGTGAGACCAGGGGAAAATGCCGGTGTGCAGGAAGGAGGCAGCACTCATTCCAATAATTCTACCCAAGACGGCAAGTGTGGAAACAAGGCCCCCAATGTCACACATTTTTAAATGTATGGAATGACAGATAAATGAGAGGTTGATGTAGTGCTTGGAAAAAAAAAAAAAAAAAGGGTTAAAACCGTGGATTTTGGAAGGAACTCTCGGGCTGCAGGCGTGTGTCTGGAGGATGAAATCAGAAAAGCTTGAGTAAACACGGAGACGAGGGGTTCTGATGTGAAGAAGAAAGCTTATGAGGTGTTACGTAAAAAAGGAATTATTGAGTCGGGTCATGAAAAACTATTCAGGCGAAGACGGTGTCTGAACTTTCAACGCTGCATTTAGAGGCGAATGGACCTCTGGGGAGTGGAAAATGATAATTTGTATCCCACAGAATGTGGGAAGATGAGGGAAGAAGAAACTATGGAAAAGTAGGGATGTTGACAGTGAATACGTGCTGAAGCAAAGGCCAAGTCCATCTCATGCAGTTAAAGGTTGAGGGTCAAAAACCTACTGCTGCCTCATACAGGGTCCGATAGAGTGAAGTATTTGGCGCAGTGGTGAGCGCTTAACAGATGGACCTCCTTGCCTCACGGCAAGGGGATCCCTGGTTTGACTCCCAACAGCGGACCTATCTGTGTGGAGTTTGCGTGTTCTCCCCGTGTCTGCACGGGTTTCCTCCAGGTTCTTCGGTTTGGTCCCACGGCTCCAAAAAAGGTATTCGGTTCATCGGAGACCCTAAATTGCTCAGACGAGTGAATGGTTGCATGCCTATATGTGGCCTTGTGACCGACCGGTCTCGCCTATCGCCCAATGACCCTCCTGCTACCCTGAGTGCGGTATCGGCGGTACCTCTAATGAACGAGTGAATAAATATCCAAAACGTTTATGGTCCGAAATGGTAATTGAGGAGCAGTTAGTATTAGTTAGTTAGTTAGTTAGTATTAGTCTCCGCGATCATCGCACTCCGTCTGAAACACCGGCTCTTGCCTTTTCAATTTCGCCGGAAACACAAAGGTCAAAAGCAGACACAGAATGGGGTGGTGGGGGTGGGGATGGGAGAAACAGTGGATTAGTGTCTAGAGATACTGCTCTGTGGATTAAAACAGTGTTTCCCACAGGATTGTATGAGATTATGGTGGGTGGACCTGGAACTTGAGCAGTCTGGGCTTCAAGTTTCCCAGAAAATCAAGCTTGTACCATTTAAAGTCAAGCGCCTCAATCTGGTTGACTCATGCATTTATTCTTTACCAGGTTAGGATTAAACCTTAATGACGTCACGTTTCATGCTCTTTGAGTTCTCGAAATCACCCCTTCTAGCTAACTTACTTCTTCTGTCGACCCCGCGTCCCACCCGGTTTCTAAAAGTCACCGCACGGCATATGGTGAACATACTGGCGTAAACACAAGCCCCGGCTCAATTTCATGCTTTCACCAACAGGATGAATTGTAAGAAGAACCCGGTCAAGCGGTCAATCCAACAAAAATGTGAGGTTGCAGACTAAGTTTAAGACTGTGTGCTGAACAGCTCGGAGGCTTGCTGTGACCCATCTCAAAGCAGCTGGGAATCCCATACTTATATTATATGAAACAAAAGCTGCAGATCTTTGCGATACTTGGGGATGGCAATTTGCCTGGGAGGCACAGTAATAGATTTCTTTTGTCAGGAAGTCACATGATGAAGAATGACTAATGTCAAAAAACTCTCGTAAACAAGAAGCCCTGGAGATCAGGCTTTTGCCTCTAAACGTCGACGTGTACGTTCTTTTCATTTATTGATATATGTTTCTTTACGTCTTGGCTTCCGTTCAGTTCGGGTTTAGATGACAAAACGTCCCAGTTCAGGTCGAAATACTTTTTCCCCAAACACTTAGCCATATGACGTAATCTCTCCCGTAGTTACTTTCTCGGCCGCAGTCGTCCGGGGCGAGCGTCTCCTGTTGCGAATGGCGCTTCCACATTTGCAATGTAAACTTTCCCGTGCAACTGTGGCCTTCGTCCCTCTGGGCGATCATGAGTGTTGAAATGAAGGCATAAGTTCTTAAGTTGCATGTGTTAACAGGAAGCAGGCCAACTCTGGGGTGGCTCTTTATAATCGATCACAGCTTGACAGAGCGAGTGGAGACCATGTGGCATACCGTGTTGTCACTGCGTCCATTTACAGATGCTAGCGTTCGAACATCATTGCTTTTATTCGTTCCTGGACACGTTCGGAACATATAAATCACCAGACTGTATCTAGATGTGATGAAGTTGGAAAGGACAGCTGGGCAGAGCCACAGCGGACAGAACAATGACAGACGAGTAACGCAATCATATGTGACCCAAGGAAAAGACGATCCAAGTTGGGTTGTTTCTTTTACGGATGTACCGACCGGAAAATCTCGATGGCAACAAAGTACACAATCCGAACTGTCATGGTTGTCGTGCAGACGCTCAGACACCACACAGCACAGTGCTCCAGTTAGAGCGGGCAACAGCACACCTCCAATCTGTGATGTTTATTACACTCTCTTGATATTTGTTGATGAATGGTGTCATTAATCAAATAAGATTTGTTAAAATCCCCGAAGGCGACGCAAGGAGAAAAAATATATTTCAGCATATTGAAGCATCACCGGTGATAGCAAAGCAGACAAATTGGCTAAATTCACAGTTCGAAGTCTGTTTCCATCCATTGGGCTGCGGCTCAGCTGGTCGAGCAGGCGTCCCTCCGATCGGAAAGTTGGCACTTTGACTCCTGTCCACATGCCGAAGTATCCTTGCGCAAGACATTCGAACCCCAAGTTGGTCCCGGTGGGCTGGTTAGCGCCCCGCGTGTGTGAGCGCGTGTGAATTCAAGCAAGTGTAAAGCGCTTTGAAAGGGCAAAGTGTGAAAGCCCTCCATAAGTGGAAACCATTTCCCTTTTACCTCTGTGAATTAAAGAAATGAAAGGCTGACGATGATGACGGACTCAAGCTGTCGAGGAATATTGCTGATTCTATGGGATGCAGCCGAGAGGAATAATTTTATACCTGTTTCTTAAGGACAGCTGGACTTGAAAAGAAACGTTTGACAGCAACAAAAGCTGAAGACAAAGTAATATTCATTGTTGTGCTTGGTCCTTCTCCTCAATTTCCACACAGATGCGAATTCCATGCTGTTGGACCAAGAAAGCGAAACATGAATATTGCAAAAACATTTACGTCTTTGTTGGCTGCCGGATTTCGCTTGCCCCAGGATAAGTTCACAAAAATGGGGTCCTGCAACAACGGTGGTTGATTGGTTCGTTGATTTAGCTCTATGTCATCTGACAAGACTGGACCCTGAAAATCCCAAATCTTCAACGAGAAATAAAAGTGAAATATCCTGATATTTAATCAGCCGGACGGCCCGAAAACACAAACTCACAGAGTTTTTATACAGATGCAGAGGCGAATTTCTTCGCCTCTGCATCTGAGATGCTCTGGACACGCACAGAGGAAGGTGACAAAGATCCGGGTTGGAGGATGCTGAGGTCGGAACCGCCGGGCAGGAGACCTAGAAAATGACCGAGAGGGAGGTTAATGGATGGAGCAAAAGACGACATGAAGATAGTTGGTGCAAGAGAAGAGGATGCAGAAGAGATGGTTAGATGGAGGCAGACGGCAGGACGTGGCGACTCCTGGAGGGAGCAGCCCAAAGAAAAGAACAATGCCACCCATAGTTTGCCAGACATAGCAATTACACCTTCACCCCCTTGTCTACCTATCAGGTTTCAGCCGTCACCATCCTCCCACGTCAATTCTCCGTTTCGTTGATTCTGCTTTGCAAGTTCTTGTGACCTAAATCCGAAAAACAAATCTTAGAGATACAGGCGGTTCTGTGTACAGGCCTCTTTAAAATGCTTTTTGTGACCGAGGTTGCACTCGTCCCCCCGCAGGTGTAATATCTGCAGACGGTCATTCCCGGCCGTTTGCCCCGTCCTTTTCCCGTCACAGTCGGAATTTGTAACTCTAAACACTTGACCTGCTGAGGTGCAGCCAGTTCGCAGTGATGCAAAATGGAATCTAATATTAGACCCGTGTGTTGGGCCTCAGGACAGACCGCCTGCTTCGTGATAACGAGTTTGGCTTCGGAGGAGATGCCGGCGCTCCTATTTCACAACATCGTGACATGAAGCGACGTTGCATTTTCGCAGCGAATTCCATCATGTCACATCCCCAAATATCACTCCTGCGGAGGATTCATGTGACAACGACCGCATTCGTCGCCAAATCTGCAAAACTCTCCGAACCCCCCGACATCTCAATTACGGCTAATTTTACCAAATGTAATAATGTCAAATACTGATTTTGATTAATTCCACTTTATTTACCTGATTTCTTTTCACGCAGCATATAAGTGCACTGAGTACAGGATGAGCTGTGAATGAATGAATACATTACTCTTCATTTTGCGGACACAGTTTCCTTTTGCTGGCATATTTGCTTTGGCACAGCATCCATCATTCCTTATACAATTCATTGCAGTAAGACATTTGATCTACTGTATATGCACGCGCATACACGACTCTTTGTTTATACAAAGTGTTTCTGGGCAACATTGTATATAAACATGGACTTTGTGCCAAAGGTGTCCTATAAAACTGTCCTTCACATTAAATTACCGTATTGCTAAATGTTGCCCTTGAGAACTGTTGCGTTCCCCTTCTGACTTGACCCCTGTTCCTTCCCTGCTGTCCAGGTCACACCGGTCGCTTCATCCAAGCTGTTTTCGGCACCAGCCTGCTGTTTGTTCTGGGTCACGCCTGCTTCCAGACGGTGCTGTACACCTACCCGCCCCTCAACATCACCATCGGTGACAACTGCTCACAATGGGACACCGTAACCAGACATATCGGACTGTCCAGGTGTGTCATCGGATCACCACTCTTCATACGTGCCTCATAAACATCAAGCTAATGTACCGCCAGTGGACATGTTCTGCGAAAAAACAAGCAAATAGCCAGTCATTGTAGCTGCATTTTTTTGTTCCACAATTGTGTAATATATGCACAAAGTACCTGTAAACACATGATAGCATGGAGAAGGCAGGACAGAGGAGGCACCATTTAGCGGGGGAAGCAACAGGGTTAACGGAACTACAGGCTTGCTGTTAGCCAAGTGAAACGATGAACCGAGCGACATCAACATTGAGAAAATTAGAGAAATATGTGAAGACTTTTGGTATTTTGCAGGCTTCCCCTGGACGATCCCTGGAGCGTGCTGCGCCTTCTGTGCCCTGACCTGGGTGTGTGTGTGGTTGCCCTGGTGACCGTGGTCCTTTGCGGCAGATTGGTCAGGAACAGAGAAATGCTGGCGGCTGCCAACATTACATCAGTGAGTCGTTGTGCAATTTTACTTATCCCAGCTGCACAGCAGTGCACAAACACGCACTGGACATACTTCCAACAGATAAAATTAGCTTTCCAAATGTAACCGGCTAATCTAGGGCTATTATTCACTCCTGCCATTTCTGTTGTTTTTTTCTTTGGATTTTGGTTTCTTTGGGTAGCGTCTTACATCAGTGGATCCTCCTTCTCTGGCACCTACCGCTGTCACAGTGGACCACGCGTGTTTTGAACTTTGCAGGAAATGAAGGATCAAAGTTTGTGCCTGAAAGAAAAGCCTTTAACTCGCAAAAATAGAAGTGCCTTAGCTGCTCCAGAGTGTTGGGTCTGAACACAAACAGGCTCAGATTAGATCTTGTGCCAATGTCATTTGAGTGCTGGGACTCCTATCAGCCCTGAGAACTAGTAAAACATTTCCAGGTGTTCTGTTCTACTCTCTCTTTAATTGACACAGTATGGCCAATCCGCTTCCTTTGATCACCGCCCAAGTTCACCTGCTCGCAGGGTCAAATCGTGGCAAAGCACGGCTCCGTTTGTGTTTGCCCCCAAACTGCTTTGAGCTTCTGCATTTTCTTAGGCGCGGCTGCTGTGTTAGCATCGCCGATCATCTGTCCCGAGTCAGACCTCTCCTCTCTGACCCCGACCCCGAGCGGTAGCAGTCGCTCGTGCTGACATGGACGATCCTCATGATACATGATGGTTCCTGGGCTGCTTGACCCTTGTGCTTAACTAGATGATTGCAAAGCACTTCTTTCCCCATCCAAAAATGACTCACTGAATAAATAATAAAGAATTTTTAGGACAACAGAAGCTGTCAGTGACTGCATATTGTATGCCTGGCCTGGCTCGGGTTGACAATCTCCAGCTAAGGACACGGCACATATGAAATCAGAAGATTAGCAATGGTGAGAGAGGAAGAGAAAATGGTAAACATCTGGGGGAACAAAGAGGAGCAGCTTGCATCTCAAGGTGAGGCTTACTTCATGCAGCTGCCTTCCCCATCGCTACATATGGAAGCAAGTCCTGGATCATGCATTAGATTGATGAGTGGGTGCTTTTGAAATGCGCTTTTACCGCGTGGTCCTGCCGTGGGGCGGGGTTCTGACCGGCGGAGGCAGTCAGGGTAGCAGAAGGCAGGAAGGAATGGCAAAGGATCTTGGGACCTACAATGTTGTATGCGACTCAGAGTGCACTTGAGGGCGTCTTCTCTCAGTTGATGAATGGGATGAAGAGGCAAGACCAGTTCCTCCCCCCCCCCCCATTTTTAGCATAAAAATCCGAACCATACCTATCCCTTCCTATCCCAGCGCCAGCGCGGGCTAGACATCCAGTTATGTTTCCGGATGGATGCCAGGCTTCTAGAAGGGGAGCTTGCAGCTGTCCCTGGGCGTTTTACAAGCCCCCGACTTGTGAGTCATATAGACTTTCCGATTGTCAGGCTTAAAACAATCTATCCACTGTTTACAGACGCCTCTCTCACACTGTACGTCTATAGTAAAAAGTATTTCCGGACTAGTGTGTGTCATGTGACGGACATCATACTTGCAGTTCCAGGCTTTAGCCAGCATGTTATCCCTCGCTGCCTTTCTTGTGTCCAGGTTGTCTTCATGCATCCATGCACCTTTATTTTCATCAGTTATGCAGCTGAACTTTATACAAGCTCTTTCAACTGAATAAAAAGCACATGCAGGGAGCATCTTGACAGTATTCCCCGCTTACTCAGGGTCGCGGGGAATGCAGGGTCTTATAGAAGCGCTAACCACTGCGCCACTGTGCCGCCCGTATTCTGAAATCAAAATCATCGGATCAAAAACACGCATCCTGTTGTCCAAGCTGAATATATTTTTCCAAAATAATCAACAGGAAATCAGAGATGAACCCCATCTCTTCCCCCTGGAGTCTCAGCCAAGAAGATCAGCACTGAATGATCTTCAGCCAAACCCGAACCAAGACCGAGATCAAGGATGCTACGTTTGAGGACTTTTCTGGCTGTCTGACTGAAGTATTATGCAAGAGCTACAAGCCCATGTTAATTTCCCTGAGTGGAGAGGGCAGTGCTTTGGCTAAGGAAGAACCAAGGGAGGGTCCAAATCCAATTATCTTGTCCGACTCTAAAATCTACTGACTTCAATTTTGGCCGACTCTGGTTTTCTTTTCTCTCCAAGAAATATAATTTGCGGTATAAACAAACAGTTTTCTTTCTCTCCTTTTTTTTTTTTTTTTTTATTTAAATGGAAAAGTTTACAAGACCTCGTCTTAGTCGTCTTGACTGAAACAAGCTCTCCGGGTCACCTGACAGCGCGAGTACCAACGGATTCCAAGTGAAAATGAATCACAGCGGTACAAAACAAGCCTTGTGTAATTCACCCATCCATTCACTCATTCAATATCTATACTGCTTATCGCAGGTTGGGCTGGAGCCGATCCCATTTGGCTTTGGGCGAGAGGTCGGGCTGTCCCTGGATCAGTCACCAGTCGATGACAGGGCCACATCTAGAGACGTACAACCAGTCACTTACTCGTCCACATGTCATATATAGCAACACAACCGTTCACTCGTCGTATAGAGACATACAACTGTTCACCCTCTCATTCACATTGCCATATAGAGATACGCTATTGATCACAAGTCATATAGAGACATACAACTGTTCACCCATTCATACAAATGTGCGGACAATCGGGGTCTCCAATGAACCTCCTCTATGTTTTTGGACTGTGGGAGGAAACCGGAGAAGCTGGAGGAAAACCCACGCAGACACGGGCGAGAATATGGCGACTCCACACAGAAAGGCCAGCGACATTCTTGCTGTGAGACGGAAGCACTAACCACGGCTCCGCCGTGCCGCCCACCTTGTGTAATTCATTCAAACAAGATGTTTTCCATTTGAATAATAGAAGCTTCAGCAATAAAAAGTTTAGTAGGTCAGAGGTTATAATCCCCCTGAAACAGATGGCAGTCTTTTTAATTTTCCAAATAAAAATGGGTGGGAACGGGTCAGAGAAAGGCAACTGGACTTTCTTTCCTTGAAGACTGAAGTTCTGAACAGGACTGTTGAAGCCTCTTGGATGACAGGAGAAGCGTCTTCAAGGAAAGAAGTCCAGTTGCCTAAATCAGATTCGTTGGACTTGGATGACTCAGAACGGTCACAGATTTGCTTCATGAAATTGCTGACATCTAATTTACCGAGCATAACCCTTCAAGAGGGTTAGACAGGCAGTGATAGCTGGTGTCTTGTGGGCATGACAACCACATTAGAGGAACTCCACACAGGAAGTCTCCGAGACATAGAGAACCAATTTGCCATTGTGGCCAAACTGCTGTGTTGAAAGTCTGCCGTCCGTCTCATGATGCAGTTTGGACAAAAGAAATTTTTTATTTTTATTGGGAAGTGACTTGTACGACTCTCGTAACTTGGACAAGCAGCCCTGCGTTTTGTCCAATAACTTCATAGTAGACCCAAATCGGGGTCTATTTTCATGATTAGCTTTCACGATCTTGTCATAGAAAATTAGCTAAGAGGCAACTCAGCATGCCGGAAAAAAAAAAAAAAAAAGCAGATCCAAGCGGCGAGTGCTCGCAGGGCAAGTGTTCAAGAGGCGAGGGTGATTTTTATCGTTGGCCAACCTACATGCTCTCTGCACGTTCTTAGGCACCATCGCCTTGGAAATCTGGACTTTATGGATGACTTCTTTACGGTGCTTCACCGGAGCTCCATTCTCTCACATCTCTCCGTGTGACGCATAGTTTCACTCTCGCCGTTATCACCGTGTGACTCGATGGTAACCGACCAAACAAACATTGAGAGATTTACAGGAGTCTCAGGTTTTTGGACACGCCCAGTCATAGAAGGAGTTTTATCCTTTTTTTTTTTTTTTTTCTTTTTTTTCTGTGCCCGGGACAGCTTTGGCTGCAGGCTTTTTTTCACTTGTCTGTCTGTGCCATTCACTCAAATGGCATAACTCGGTAATCTCGAAAGGAATTTCTTCCAATTTGGTAGAAATGTGGACCCGCACTCAAGGACCAACTGATTAGATTTTGATGACTAGAGCCAAACAGCACTGGAAGGGGAGGTATTCTCGGTATTTTCCCAGTTGAAAACCAAACTGGCTGAGAGGCACACAGTGTGGATGGCGTGGTACGCTGGTGGAGTCAAAGTCCTCTAGAACATTCCAACATGAACACGCATTGTTATCATTACTTTGATTATTATCCAATTTTCGCATAAATCTCAATGCTTGTTCTTGTCCTTTGGGCTGCTCCCTTCAGGGGTCACCACAGCCGATCCCCTCTTCTCTCATACCAAATAACTTTTTCACTGTATCCATAAACCTCCTCTCGGCCTCCAACGTCAGACTCCTTCTGCCCGGATCTCCACCATCCCTCCTCCGTACGAGTCCAAACCACCTCACCCAGCATCTAACATGTGCTGTCCCTCTTTCAACATTTTCATCACCGCTGCCACCGGCTCCATGATTCAATTCCGACTGGAGGGCCGCGGCGTCCTGAGTGGAGTCTCAAAGTCCTCCCCGATTTCCTCCAGGTCCTCCGGTTTCCTCCCACAGTCCAAAATCACGCAGATCACGGTGGTATGTCTCTATATGGTGTGTAAATGAGATAGTGAATAGTTGTATGTCACTATGTGAATTATGAATGAGAGGGTGAATTGTTATACGTCTATATGACGTGCGAACGGTTGCGTGATTGTCTCTATCGACTGGCAGCCGGTCCGCGGTGAACCTCGTCTCTCGCCCAACCCCAGCTGGGGAGAGGCTCCAGCAGCCCCGTGACCCGGACTGATGGATAAATGATTTAGATCATGAATGAAACAAATAGTAACTGTAACAAGCAGCAACACTCCAGCCCCCATATTGGAAAGGGGAAGAGTGTTGTTGTGTGTTTGTGTTATTTTTGTCTCCGTAACAAGAGACGTCCACCACCTGTCACTGCGGAGTAATTGGGGTTTGTTTTTCAGACCGCATTCAAACACAGCGAAAGGCCCAACCGCTACGCGCAGAGGCTTCTGCGTGCAGAGTTGAATCTCACAAAAGAGAAACGAAAAGGAGACACGGTGATTGATGGAACGAAGCGGGAGGTTCGCTAACGTGCGCCAAAAGGTGCAGCTGCATTTAAGATCAGCTCCTACTCATCTTGTCCAGCATCAGAGGAGAGCTGCAGGGGAGTCTGCGCCCCACCGAGCCCACTATCCAAACCCCGTGGGAGACGAGCAGAACCTCCTCTGCTGGCAAGACGGCGCCTCGACTCGGAGAGAGATCAAGAAGACGGATTAGAGCTTTTTTGGATGATTTTTTTATTTTATTTTTTTTTCAAAACCCGGGCCCTTAATTTCCCAGAAGCGGCTAAGCTCGAGAGATCCCTAGGTTTTTAGTGGGTTCGGATGTTCGTAGTGTCAACGTGGCACAAAACGCTGAGGTGTGTGTGTGTGTGTGTGTGTGTGTGTGTGTGTGTGTGTGTGTGTGTGTGTGTGTGTGTGTGGGTGTGTGTGTGTGTGTGTGTGTGTGGGAGCGCGCGTGTGGGTGTGTGCGTGTCTGTGCCCTCGCCCCCGCCGCAGGGGACGCCCATTGACTTCAGCTTCCCTCCGC
>CAAKHD010006892.1:12647-64751 GCA_901007705.1 Fistularia tabacaria | reverse complement strand
GTGTGTGTGTGTGTGTGTCCGCGCGCGCGCGCGTGTGTGTGTGTCTGTGTCTGTGCGCGCACGCCATCCGCAGTACGTTTCTTCAGTGTTTTGTTTCCTTCGACACCACAAACCCACGCGAGGGTCCAACCTTTTTAAACCCCCATAATTTTTCGAGGATCCAACCCTTTATGTGCAGTTTTGATACATCTGCTATCTTCAGCACAAGGGAGCTGAGTTCTACTGACAAACACATCCAAGAGTCGTTTTAAGTAATGGATATTCATTCATTCATTACCGATAATGCTTATCCTGCACTTTGGGTCACAGGGCGAGAGGCCGGGTTCACCCTGGAGCGGCCGCCCGTCAATCACAGAGCCACATATAGAGACGTACAACCACTCACTCGGTTGTTGACACGTCTGAGCAATTGAAGGCTGTTTTTGGACTGTCGGAGGAAACCGGAGAACCTTGGAGAACCCGCAAAGAAAGGGAGAAAGACCCCCACTGTCGAAATCGAACCTGGAACCTTCTTGCTGTCAGGCGGAAGTGCAAACCACCGTCAATCAAATCCCAAGAGCCAATTATACATTCATTGTATTATTTATCAACATTGTAAGCATCATCTGTTGATCACCATCTGGTTCAAGTGTGTTGTTTTGATATAAAATTCGTGAAAAAATACGCAACTAAAGTTTTTACCGTCACCCGAATCATTAGAGGGATTATTGTCGGTTTATTTTTCGTGTTTTGTCTGGAAGTTGGCCTCCAGCTCGTGAAATGAAAAGCAAAGAACGCCACCAGAGCGGTTGAATTATGCCTGAAAGGTGTTAATAGCTGCAGAGGAACACGCGATAGATGAAGAAATCTGCGTAAATATCATCTTTCATGTCATTTGATTGAAGCAATTATAACGTGACACAAAGAATGTTCTATGACAATAATAGCCTTGGACTTCAAACTCGTACTTTCCATTGTTTGCACCGACGCGCTCCTGCCAGAAATCCTGTCCCTGGGTTTCAATTGTGGTAGCTGGAGGAGCGCGCACACACACACACGCACACACACACACACACACACACACACACACGCACGCACGCACGCACGCACGCACACACACACGCATGCACACATACGTACCCAGAGTTTCAGGAAATTTTATATGTTTAATCTCATTAATCCATTTGTCAGTGTTCTCATTCCTAATTATTCCACACTTGCAGATGTGAGTGACACATTTTCCAGTTCCCCTTTTTTTTGTTTTACCGTCACTGACGTGTCCTAATCCGGGCTCTGAGGAATCGGAGCGCCATCACCGCGCCGACCGCACGGAAATATAGTCCCATGTGTTTCGCTTTCACTTGAGATAATTTTTTTTGCAATTTCCTCCTTTCCATCGCAGCTGGAGGACGAAGCAACCGGCGCGGCCTCAGAGGATGAGGAGGATGATGAGGAGGAGGAGGAGGACGAGGGGGAGAACGGGGATGGAGAGGTGTCAGGAGGCGACGATGAAGACGGGGAAGAGGAGAGGTCATGCCCTGGCGACCAAGATGAAGAAATTTCAACGGCAACCAGGGCCAAGCAGCTGGCTGAGCGCCTGAAGGCATCGGTCCGTAAAGTCCTGACGGACCTGGGGAGAATCCTGGCCATCAGCCTGCTGGCCTTAGCTGGTAGGAGCTCTGTGGCTTCGGTCGGTGTCTGTGAAGGTTCTCGATCATCAGGGTCCTGGTCGATTGTTGGATCTTGTTGTGGCAGCTGGTCGTCATTTTTCTTCTGGAAGACGTTTCAACACTCATCCCAAAGGCTACTTCAGTTGTAACAGGCCGTGGGGAGTTTCCAGTATGGAACGGCTGGGGTTTTAGGTTCGGCGTTGATCCAAGTTGGTCCAAGGTTGCAGACGGATGTGCTGTGTCTCACACACACACACACACACACACACACACACACACACACACACACACACGCAGATCCATCTGCACCCTGCAGCCCATCCGGAGAGGTCAACAACCCAAACTGGGTAGAACCTATCCCAGCTGTGATTGGGCGAGAAGAAGGGTTCACCTTGGAATACATATACATAATAATAATCTTAAACAATACATAATAATACACAATAAAAGTGATTTTGAAGTTGCGTCGTGTGATAAAAATTATGCAGAGATGTAAACTGAAGGTAGCACTACGATACGTACCAGGCTTTGGTCAACGCAAAGGCCAGTGCCAATGGAAAACTTTAAAATATAAAAAGCAAAGTGCAGCCTGTCCACGATAATTATGGGGTCCTCCATGACTGTTAACTTCTATATGATGGCAGCAGGAAAGGGAGTTCTTTGGTCCGGAGAGTCCTGCTTGTCAAGTTCCACGACGCTACTTTCTGCCAATTTTTTTCCATCCATTAGTCTGCTAAAATAACATCGCAGTATTCTAAATCTGCAGACACGATGTTTGTAGGTGTTAGTTAAAATGATCTACCTAACAAGACAGCGTATCCATGTATGGTCGTAGAAAGATATTTGAACCATAATCTCCCATAACAGTGTTGTTTTTCTCCTCTTCCCCCCACAGGCATCACACTGCCCTCCGCTTTCTCAGCCATCTACTTCCTGCTTTTCATTGGCATGTGCACGTGGTGGGCGTGTCACCTACCCATCAGTCACCTTGGCTTCAATGCCCTGTGCGTGATGGTCGGCTTCTTCACCGCCGGTCACATGGTGTGCCTGTACCTGTACCAGAGTCTGCTGGCCCAGGCCTTGTTCCCCCCGCTCAGTCTTTGGGCCAGGTGAGAACACAGCGTCCACAATCAATACGTACTAAGTTTGAGGTTTGGTCCACTATCTGCTGTCACACTGAACATAAGCAGAAATGCAGTTGTTCTGCAACTTGGTTCTACCAATGCCGCATTGTGTTTTTCTTCTGGGTTCCTTTCCCCGGTTGCACTTGAGCCCCGCAACCCCCCCGCTTCCGGTGATACTGCTCCGTTTGCCGCGTTTGGCTACATATCCGCAAGCTTAGAAGAACGGACAGAATTACGCAGGAAACGAACACGGAGGATGGACAGAAGGCTAGATGACGGATACACTTCTGCAAACATGCCGGGCTGCTCCTGGTGGAAGGATGAACGCTGACAACAACCCCCTCACCCGTCCCCCCCCCAAAATCATGATGAGCCTCTGGCAGCCGTTTCAGCTCGTACCTTGTGTTTTCCTGTGGTTCTCCAATTCTGTGAAGTCCATTCAGGCAGTTGTGAACGCGACACTTTCTACGTAGACCAGAACCAACGGTTGAAAACCTACCCTAGTGGTTCTTGCATCTGAACTTCATTCAACCTCATTCCCATCAATTGCAGGAAACCCCCTTCGCGGCTTCTGCGCTTTGTGACAAGATGTCTCCTCCTTGTGAGAAAACTGCAGCCGCCCGTCCTCTTCACACAACGTTTGGCGGCACGTTGTTTTCCACAGGCTTCCCCGAAGTGGGTCAAATCTGCCACTGTGTTTGGGTACTTTGGCACGTCGTTTCAATGACCGCTTACGTTATAAAGAGAAGCCAATTCTGACGCTCCGTTTCGGATGACTGTACCTATCCTGGAAAAAAAACAAACTGTCTCCTTTCTCCGCCAATAAACCCAGGAAACGTCCAACCAGCGGACAGGGACTTCAACCGTCATGTGGCATCTGTCGAAATTGCGTGCGGATTTTCAGATGACGTCTTGACATTTGACCCAGTTTTGAAATAATCAAGAGACTGGGTTTGTCCAAAGTCACTGTATTGCTTTGGAACTGCAACACACACCCCAGCGCACACACCTATACACAAAGATTTTAACAAGCAAGTTTGTGGCTTCATGCCTGAGGAGCCTCATATATTTGTCATCTGTTGACACCTTAAGCTACAAAACGGTAGATGGGGAGTAAAGATTTATGGATTGAGACCCTTTACGATCACGAAAAACGTCTCGTGTACCCGGCTCTGAGAGGAGAGTGAGGGCATCTTTGACCTGGAAGTGATAATTGAGTGTGGCCCTTCACCTAAAGGCCTGAACCCACTCCTCCAATCATAACGCAGATGTGCCGACAGACAGATGCCGGGTTCCGCAACTGAGCATTTACTTTGTTTCGAATCCCTCCGATCCCGTCGTCCGTCTTCATAACACCGGACCTGCGGTCAGAGTGTGCGTAGGGCGCTCTCTGTAGGACAGACTGGGTCATTGCCTTCATGATGCAACCGCATGGTGCGGGATCGGAAGATAATTGGAACTGTTCAAACTTATTTTAGGGAATTTCAATGCAATTTGTGTTTTTCATGGATGGATTATTATGGTGAGCTCTCAAGTCTTGCTAGTGGATGCCAAGGTCAGAACATAAACATATCTTTTCCAGCTAGCCTACAGTCTGAATAGCTTTCCTCAAAGAAATCTGCAGACCTCAGGAATAGCGATTTCACAACTGCGAGAAGAAGAATCCCTTTGTTTTGCTGTTTGGCACATCACCAATGAAAACCTGAAGGAGGTGCAGTTTGATGCAAGCAGTTCAACTTCATATCATACCAGTTTACGATGTCCTATCGCAATGTCCCAGAAAGGTTTGGCGAGTGATATGGATGTAAGAAATCTACTGCAAACTCTACTGAGACGACACCCAATGGCCGAGTTAATTAAATTATATTGTGAGTCAGCCCCCCCCAATCTGGTGGAGAGGTAGGACTTCCCATTACATATGTATTGTATGTATACATTATATATGTGTGTGTGTATATATATATGTATGTATGTATGTATGTATATGTGTGTATATGTATGTGTATATGTATGCATGTATATGTGTGTGTGTATATGTATGTATATATATGTATGTATGTGTGTTTGTGTGTGTGTGTATATACATATATATGTGTGTGTGTATATATATATATGCATGTATATATGTATATATAAGATAAGATAATACTAATACTACATAGTGGAAATTATATGTATGTATATATGTATGTACAATACGTATATATGTATGTACAATACAAATAGAAATACAAATGCACTGTGTACAGCACTTTCCAAACTGTACATATGACAATAAACATTCTGAATTTTGAACGTATGTACGCGTGTGTGTGTGTGTGTGTGTGTGTGCGTGTGTGTGTATATATAGAAAGATAAATACATTCAAAATCCCAAGTGTTTATTGTCATATGAACAGTGTTGAAACTGCTGCAGTGCATTTGGATTTGTATTGTATGTGTATATATACACATATAGTGTTTTATATCAAAGTGGGCCTTGTACCATGTATAAATGAACCTTGTTGTGCATTCAGAACTAAGCTATTCCAGCCGCAGGATGCTAATATTGCTCATATCCATTGCTGGCTTTCCCAGAATGGAGCTAGCATATTGCGTTTAGCATCACCTTTGCTAAATGCGGTTAAGATTAGATCCATTTACACGGACACATTAAATACACTGTGACAAACGATTCACACTTGTTGTGGTTGGTGTACCTAGCATACAGCAAATTCAGTCGCGAATATCCTCCATCACATGTTCCAAACATTTCATGGCAATCGGAAGGGGGTGGTCCTCGAATTGATGGCAGTCTGCTGGCAGAGCAGGAATGGAGCGGAAACAGGAGTGTGAAAGAGCAGTCAAAGTTTTGGACGGTCAGAAGCGAGCAGAAAGTGAATGTGAGGAAAGCAGCGTGCGTGGAATGACGGACTTGTCAGCCAGCAGCTGTTGCTTTGACAACTCACTTCACCTTGTCAGGTAAACAGCCACTAGCGAGCAGGGCAACATTCCACTGCGATGTTCATCATATCCAGGCCGCCAGCCAGCAGCCCATCGTCCATCACACTGTTTTTACTGCAAGGGGTAGAGTTACTCGTCACGCACTCACTGTGTGACTGGTGCGCAGTCATTGATGGTCTGCAAACACCAAGCTCAACGGACCAGACCTTCAAATAGCTCTCGATGAGTTCACAATTTGGTTGCGTTAATGGCATCTGACTGGGTAATCTGCCCAAGCTGACATGCAGAGGTGACCCTTACCGTGACCAAGTTTGCATCAGGCGTTCAAGGAGCACAACTGCCAATAGCCAGTCGTCGTGACAACATTTGTAACCTCATAACATCTCTCTTTCGGTCTATGTTCCTGTCTAGACTCTTCGGTCTGAAGGACATCATAATTCCAGGAAACTGCTCCTCGCCGTACGACCTTAAACTCAACACCGAGCACGACTGGCCAGTTTACGTCAACCCAGGAATTCTGTTCTTCCTGTACGTCACCACCACAATGGTTCTCAAAACTGGATGTCATGGAACTCCTCACAAGGTATGCGAGGGTTAAACGTGGCGGGATAAATGTGGAAAGTCAGCTCCCAGCTGCCGCGTTCGGTGGGGAAGTCAGATAAACTTGATGAATTATGCTCGGTGCTGCTGGGACAGCTTTTTGGGAAATGTCCTACACCAAACGATCCGTCCAGTACAGAATTGCCCTCCTCATTTGATTCAATATTTATCTGTACATGTGTGTGCATGCCTTGATTGTAAGTGTGTGTGCGCTAATGCAGACGCGGGACCGTCCCTGCCTCATGTTGCTCTGATGGTTCCAGTCGAGATCCAAACACTGCCACAATGGGAGGAAGTTAGAGGTGATCTAGGTCCGGACTCCCGACTGTGCACCAAAGGCCCAGTGAGCAGCAGGAGTTCAGTCATCCTCAGATAACGTTCTTCACTTGAGGCAGGGCTGCTTTTGGCAAGTGAAAAGTGTTTTGCAGGGAAAAACAAAAGCGCAGTGTTTGGTCCTGAACAAACAAGTGATACACCGAGCTGTTGCTGCAGACTCATTCCCAAACAACTGGCTGCTTCAGCCTATAATCATCTATAATGTATTCAATTCAAATGAAGCCCCCCCCCCCCGCGCCATCTGAAGTTTCACATACTAATTTTACATTTTCCAACCCCTAGCTTAAAATGATACACGGATTTGCCGTGTTTGCGTTTATGCTATGAGGTAAACGCGTCTGCATTTGTTCAAATAGTAGACAATGTGAAAACACCGCAAACATACACAGACATGGCCGCAGGTGCGTCTGTCATGGATACGGCAAATTTGTTGCCAACCAAAATTGGAAAATTGGAATTGGATGTGAAAATATTTACAATTTATGGAAGAATGTTTTATAATCTTCTTCTTAAACCATTTGGAGACGTAAGTAACAGGGTTGCAAATGAATGTGGACATTGTGCATGTTCACATTAAGATGCTCCAAATTCATGTAAGAAATGTTGCAAAGCCACTTGTATCCCATGTGCAAAGAATTCTGACAGTTATTATTATAATTATAATGTTTATAATGCTTTTTCCGAGAGGGACTAAAAGAAATCCCAGAGTATGTCTGGTTTATTTGAACAATACCACACTATAGGTGTGACAGAGGAGTTGAAGGTGGAGGTGGGAGTGCACCAGGGATCATCTCTGAGACCCCTTTTTGTTGGCTTTGGTGATGGGAATGCCAACAGATGAGGTTAGACTGGAGTCTCCATGGAGCATGATGTTTGCAGATGACATTGCTACCTGTAGTGCGAGTAGGGTGCAGGTAGAGGAGGATACAGAGAGTCCCGCAATGGAGAATGTGGGCGAAGAAACATGGGCTCTAAAGCATGATCAGTGTCAGTGTGAATGAATGGAAAGGTGAGGAAAAAGAGACCAATGATGCTCTCTGGTTTGTAAAAAGAAGAAGATGAGGATCAACTGGTTATGGATTCCAAAACAGAGCCTCTGGATGTATTAATCAGCTCAAAGAAAGTGGGTTCGACACACCACTAAACAAAGCCCTCACACACAGAGTCCCCGAAGAGAAATCGCAGATTCAGCTGGTTCCAAGACTCTGTCCGGAACCGCAAAGCAGCCACATCAGGCTAAACTCAAGGACAAGAAAAAACAAAAAGAAAACTATCGACACACTGGCATGAATAGGCCAAAAACCAAAGCAAATTGATGTTCTGTTGCCTTGTGGCACAGACAATTTCGACTGATCCACAGCTTGGGAAATCCTCGACTCAGTAAATACAGCCTTGCTCTTGCTTCCCATGCGCCCAGGAGGGTTTGGTTAAATGTTGAGTTTCCAACCAGCCGCAGTTAACCAAACAACCAGTGACAGGCAATGCATTCATGACGGTGTTGAAACTGAGGAGCAGCACGAATTGCCGTGTCTCCCCGTGCTAAGCTAGCCATAACACTTGCAAAGTTCACCAGGCTGTCGTTCTCCTCATCGACTAGATCCAAGCTGCAGATCTTTACAGGGTATATTCAGACCCAGGGTGAGAACCGTGACTTCTTTTCAGATAAGACAAGAGAGAGCCAGAGTTCCCTCTCCTTGACCACTTCACCCGGCTCTTCTGAGGGAATTCCGAGGCATTTCGAGGCCAGCCAATGGACGCGGTCCCTCCAGCGTGTCCTGGGGCCTCCTGCTGGTGGGATGTGCCCTAAACACCTCAGCAGGGAGGCATCCAGGAGGCCTCCTGGTCAGATGCCTTGCCCACTTCATCTAGCTCCTCTGGACGTGTTGGAGCAGCAGCTCTACTCTGAGCCCTTTCCGGATGGCCGGGCGCCTTACCTCATCTCTAAGGGAGAGCCCAGACAAAGGGAACTCGTTTCGGTCACTTGTGTCCGTGATCTGGTTCTTTCGGTCGTTCACCACGGACAAAAGGTGAAGGGTGGGAATGTAGATCCGCCAGTAAATCGAGACTTTTACCTTTTGGGTCAGTGCCTTCTTTAACTCAGCACGCCGATGTAGAGTCCACTAAATGTTGCCCCAATCCAACACTGATATAGTTGAACTCCTCCACTTGGGGAAGGATCTCCTCCCCGACCCCGGGAGCCACTCCACCTTTTCCCGGATTTGGAGTCACTGATAGAGCCATGCGGCAGTAATGCGTTTGAGAGCAGCGCACGGTTGATAAAGCTGCAGGCTCCTGATTTGTCTCCTGCTGAGCTCAGCACAGACAGGCCATTGTGCCTAGCTACGCTGTGAATTAGCCATGAGATTAATTGAATTTTAAAGGTTGTGGACAGAAGCAAAGTATACGGCAACATCCCCTCACCTTGGGCTACGGAATTTTACCTCCCAATGCCACGTCAAATAATTTGATTTAACGGACCATCAAACAAAATTATATGGCTATATGTTCATACTTTGTGTCCTCAGGTTGAGGAGGAGCCACAGGACAAGGAGGAGGAGTCAAAGGAGGAGCTGGAGTTGAGGTCGTGGAATCAAACAAAGGACAGTTACGAAGATGACACGCAGGTGAACCCTCGCAAACTCCATCCGCGCGTCCTGATAGCATTTAAATGTGAGGCTATCTCATCGACACGAGCGCCCGCTGAACTTATTCAAGAGAATTCAGAATCCGCATTTGTTGGTTGGATCTGATTTTCTCACTTGTCTCCACTCACTTGTTTATCACCCAACAAAAAAGGTGCGCCAACCTGATCAGAAGCATTCCTGCTTTCTCCGCTCCTACAGAAAATGAAAATGTCATTTAGATAGAGTTACGTTTTTTTTTATTTTTTATCTGAAATATTCATCTCCAAATGGTCAAATTCTACCATGTCATCTGCCGTACGCGTCCATCTAGCTAAATCGTTGTGTGCTGTGTGTTGCAGCTCATGCTTCTGTCTTTGGGAACGGAGGGTAGCCAAGGGGCTGCCATGGCAACGGAGAGCCAACCGGATCTTGGTATGAAACATGCAATAGGGCTGAAGAATATCAGTTTTGCAAATATTGCAATAATTACTGCTAATAATGATTAAACTGACAATAATAACGGGATGAAAAAAATGATTGTGACTGATTTTTTAACACGTACAGTGTATTTGCAATACTTCTCACATACTGTAAAATTGTTGTGATGTGCACGCTGGCATCCTGTGTATACTTGTTCCGGTAGGAGTCGTCGCCTCCCCTGCTGGTCAACAAACCGAAAGTCCATTTTTCCTGCTTGGGAAAGTGGTGATGCAGCAGAGCTACGTCTGTGCTCTCATCGCCATGATGGTAGACATGTGAATTAATCTTTCCTCTTTTCTTTCAATCGACAATCGCCCAGTGCGTCATTGTACTTCATGGAGTTCTTTTACAGACACAGCTGAGTTTTTGTCGTGAAAATCGCGTTGGTGTTGGACTACTTTTCTTTATCGTTGGCTGTGCAACAAGAGAAATACAGTGTCCTGATTGTCAGACGGTGTTCTCATGTTATGTCTGGATGTTGTCCAGGTGTGGAGCATCACCTACCATAGCTGGCTGACCTTCGTGCTCCTGCTTTGGGCTTGTCTCATCTGGATCCTGCGTGCCAGGTACTCCCAACACCACATCAGATGATATTTGATGCTCGACACAAATTTCTATTTTTGTCTGAAGCAACTCTATGACTGACCTGACTTCCTGTATTCTGCAAATCGGACGTTTTCTCTCCCTTTCCCCTGCAGACGCCATGCAGCCACTCTGTGCTCTCCCTTCATCTTGCTGTACGGCCTGGCCTTGTGCTGCCTGCAGTATGTCTGGGCCATGGACCTCCAGCCTGAGCTGCCCACCACTGTGGGAACCATGAGCCTCCGACAGCTCGGACTGGATAAAGCCCAGTACCCGTGTCTGAGACTCGGAGCTATGGTAAAATTACAAAACAGATGACATCATTTATATGACTCTTACATCTCCAGATATAAGTGTTCCTGTTGGCAGTAAGAGTTTTGGGTTTGTCCGTGAGAATGACATTGTTGTCACTGTTGAAGAATGAGAGCAACAGGAAAAAGATCTCAAATACAGCCCCCCCCCCCCTCCCGATTCAAAGATTATCAAACAAGGAAAGCAACTCTGGGATCATTTGGAACAATGGTCCAAAACGGAGGGTCCAAACTTAAAATCCATGCCAACAAACGGCAAATAAACAGCACGCGGAAGCAGGAGCGGACAATAGGAAGCGAAGGAGGCCTTAGAGTCAAAGATCCAAATACATATTTGAGTTATTTATTTAGATAAAGGAGACGTGTTTGTAATATAGGGCTTAAGCAACATCCGTCTAATCGCTAATGAAATGCTACAGGAAATGTTCGACGGCATGTAGGGCTCCTGGTTTGTTGAATGGGCCGTCGAGCAGCATTCTGCTGTTGAATTCGCACTTGTGTTCTTCTGTTTCCAGCTTCTCTTCACGTTGACATTTTGGCTTTTGCTGCGTCAGTCAGTCAAAGAAAACTTCAGCAGGAGGAGGAAAATGGCCACACCCCTGGAGGAAGTGACGACAGGTGGGGTTGCGAAGAACATCCACATCTCCATGCTTTCGGGCTTTCGCAAACTTTATTTGACAATTACATCGGAATCGGCTAAATTCCGAGCCTTAATGTTCAACAGGTAACCCTAACCATCCCGACTAATCCAAACCACCATCCCAAACAATCCCAACAATACTCAGTAAACTGAGCAAACTCAGCAAACTATTGCCTTCGGGATTTTCCTGTAATTTCTGATCATTTTCGTCCTCTGGCTTTTCCGCATTGCCCTTGTGTTCAACCGATCTGCTTGTCCTTTGTCTTCCTTAGAGGTGGAAGTCAGAAACGAATCAGTCCTGAAGGTCCTCGGGGGCATGGTGATGAGCTGTCACGCCAAATACTGGATCTACGTGTGCGGAGGGATGTTCATCATGGTCTCCTTCGCGGGAAAGCTCGTCGGATACAAGATCGTCTACATGCTGCTGTTCCTGCTCTGCCTCTGCCTCTATCAGGTTGGAACACCTGAAATAACTTCTTCTGAAATAACAAGGCAAAAAAAAAACAAGAGCTGGAAAATAGAAAGAGCAGACATTAAGTTTTAGTTTCAGTTTAGTATAGATTTTAATTCATGCTCTATACTGCTTACCCTGCAGTCGGGGTTGGTGCCTATCCCAGTTGTCATAGGCCAAGAGGCGAGGTTTACCCTCCATGCCAGTCAATCGCAAGACCACATATAGAAACCTCAGTCTGGGCCATTTAAGGTGTCCAATTTTAACATTTTGCAAGATTTTTTGGACTGTGGGAGAAAATCGGAGAAGCCCCGGAGGAAACCGATGCAGACATTGGGAGAACATGGAGACTCCACACAGAGAGCCCCGCTTTCGGAATTGTACCAGAGTCCTTCTTGTCGTGAGGCCGAAGCGCTGGCCAGAACAAAGCAGATTCCACGCCTGCCACTGTGGTACCGAACAGTAAACCATTGCAGGTTGCCTCTTATGGAAGGAAAGTTTATCACCTGCCCCCGACAACACACTTCCCTTTTGGCTCAAATGCAAGGACGCTCAAAAACGACACTGAACGGCATTCAGAACTGCTCTCTGGAGAAGTCCGGCCCTCTAGAGGTTTCACTTAAAGGCAAAATTCACAGGGCACAAAGAATCTAATTGTCTCTTTGCAACGGACAGTCCCATTCATTAGAAACTGAAATATTAGAAGATCTCCCACCCATCTCTCCGACAACCAGTCCGCACTGAACTAAGAAATTGCTTTTAAATTTCCTCCCATAACTAATTGCCACATTGAACGTAGCTCACTGTACAGTGTCAGAAACCGCAGCGAGGTTTGCAGCCCACACCAACTCCCACTCACGTCCAGGTCTGGGAAGCAACATGACAAGGCCTGTGTTGTTTTAGTGAGTCGGCACCTCCATTGCCACGTCCACATCGCACAGTGAGACTCGGTGAGGTCTAATCCGATTGGTGTGCGGCGAGCGTGATGTGAAACGGCAGTTTTAGAAAACCATTCTAGTCTGATGATAACCGTGTACTTCAAAATATTAATTTAAGCCCAAATGTTTGTTTTTTTTTTTAAACATCGGCCGCCTTTGTGCCCAAAAACAACTTCCTACTGAAAGAGTGCATTGAAGTCATGTTTGGGTCCCATTTACAGCAGCTCGACCACAGTGTTTTCCATACCCGCGCGGGGAAGCTCTCCGGCTTTAACAGCTCATAAAACTGTGAATATTTAATTTTAAAGGAGTCAGTAAATAAAGAAGAGTTTTCAAAACTGCTTGAAACAGCAAAACAGATCTGCTCTGAATTGAATTTGAAGTCGGTGTGACTCCCAATTGTAATCCACGATGTAATTAGCTCGCCCGACTCGTCCCCGGATGTCTGGTAACTGCTGACCGGTCGTCTTCTAGGTGTACTACTCTCTGTGGCGGCGCCTGCTGAAGCTGTTCTGGTGGCTGGTGGTGGCCTACACTATGCTGGTGCTGATCGCCATCTACACCTACCAGTTCGAGGACTTCCCTGGATACTGGAGGAACTTCACCGGTTTCACGGAACCACAGTACGTTCTTGTACTCCCCTGGGGGAGGAGGCTCAGTAAATATTGATTCTCTGCGTTCTGAATATTATTTGCTTTACCTTTACGTGCCTCCGGCTCGTAACGGTTTAGCTTGTACGGCATATATCAAACGCTTCTCTGACTATCCCAACGTCCAAGACAGCTATGATGTTTGTGTGTTGTCCCACTTGGAGGCACGACGCAGATGCTAATGTAGCTAATATCCACTTCCTAACAACGGCAGGACTGGACGAACCGCTAGTGCAATTATTATCCATCAACCTTGTGTAGTTAATATTCACCAAAGATACATTGTTTTCACTTCCGCCATGGGATATGCAACATATTCCCGGTAATGAAGTTGCCCTATCGTTCCCAGGCTGGCAGCGATTGGCCTGGAGACATTCGCCCTATCCGAGCTTTTCAGCAGCATTCTGATCCCAGGGTTCTTCTTGCTAGCCTGCATCCTGCAGCTGCACTACTTCCACAAGCCCTTCATGAGAATCACTGACCTGGAGAATGTCACTCCCATACACAGGTAACATGCAAAGAGGAACTTTCACACCAATGTGAAACTCAAGATACATGCTAAAGGTTGACCCGAATCTGTCAGCGTGTCAGAATGCCTGCGAAATTATCTCAACCTATCACAGCCTATTCATATGGTTGAACGTTTGCATTGAAAACGTAGAGTGAAGATCAAACATCAGGCCAAATGTGAATTAAATGAGACTTGGACTTTGGATTAAGCATTAAACTAAGTAAAATCATAAAATTCCACTGGCAGACAACACGTACTATGCAAAAAGAGAGCTGTGGTCTTACTTGGACGCTACAAGTGGGAAATTGATATATTATGTTACCAAGCTAATTAAACGGTCGTTTGAAAATGCGTGTTTGTCGATGATGAGAATCCATCGTGTCGTAAAAGTGAAATGAACCGGCGTGGCGGTGAGTCTCAGTTTCATTCAGGCACTTCCGACCGAAAAGCAGACGAAGGACCACCCCAGTGCCATCACAGCCCACTTTGGGACCAGCGCCGGGGGGCCAGCCGGCGGGTAGACGGTTGCAGTTTCAAGGTCCCGAGTAGAAACAGGGTTGGGGGGACGTCCACGACAAAGAGCTCCACGTTTTCACCGGAGAACATAAAATGCAGGCTTGATTGGACCCACCGAAAATCGTTCCCGCTCCCCCTACAAAGTCCAAAATAGTTTAATAGTTAGTTTTTAGAGTTTTTGTCGGGGCACACAAAAAAGTATCTGACAGGCAGGAGATCCTTGGGGATGTAGGTCCGAGGCATGCAGTTATGTGCATGAATAGGAGGCACTACGGAGGTCCCTCAAAGAAGTTCACTGTTCACTGCCGGTCAACCTCTTGTCCCCAGTTAGCTCGGAGACGCTAAACGTGCATGACTGGAATTTAGTTGTTTTTTTTATTTCTTAATCTTCACATCAGAAGGTCATTGGCAGTCAGCTTCCGGTCGGTTGCGGCTCCAGAGGGATAAAGCAGCGGATGATGTTGAGATGTTGCTTCGGTCACGAGGTATTGCTGCTTTCAGAAAGAAGAACAGCGAGAGGGCGGAGAGGGTCGACACCGCTGACGTCGGGGTGAACCTTGAGGAGGAAGATCTGATCGCAAACATTGACGACGAGTCTGTAGGTGAAGGTAAAAATTCACAGATGAAGAGCACAGATGTGACTCTTTTCTCAGCAAAGGAAAACAGATTCAAGGTTTTACCTCTCATAGTTGATCTCTGAATTGATCTCTCTGGATTTGCTTTGTCATTCTTTCTTCTTCTCTCTTCTCTTTTTCCACTACCTCTGTCCTTTTTCCCTCCATCCATTCTTTCTTTCCCTCACTTCTTCCATCTTCTCTCACCACCCCGTCTTTCTCCCCTCCACCTTTCCCTCTATTTTCTGTTCCATTCGTTTCCTTTTCTATTATCATTCGTCCGAATTCTTTCCCGTCTTTCCCCTTCTCCTACGTCCTCCATCCATCTTCTTTATCCTCTCTCCATCATCTTTCATTCTCCCTTCCCCGTCCCTCCATTTTCTCCCACGTCACACTCCCCTCCCTCGATCAGAAGACCTGATGCCCAGTAAGTGGGACCTAGTGATGGACAGGTTGCTAGTTCTGTCCAGAAGGTTCTCGGACATCCTCACCAAAGGTCAAGTTTTCCTCTGGAAGCTTCTGGAGCTCCACATCCTGAAGATGGTGGCCTTCTTCTCTGTTTGGGTTGCACTTGAGGAGGTAACTCTATGGTGTGGTGGCTCAGGTGTAGTGCATGTCTTATCACGTCAGTACCGTTTATCTCTGCAAGGACAGGCATGGGATGAAGCTACACCGCGAGGGTGCGTCAGGAGCTTTGTTTCTGTTTGTTGCAGCCGTCTGTGATCAACCTGCTCCTGGTGGTGATGTGGTCTCTGGCAATGCCCTATAGTCGCTTCAGACCGATGGCGTCCTGCCTGTCCACTGTCTGGGTGTGTGTGATCATCATGTGCAAGATGCTCTACCAGCTCAGCGTGGTCGACCCGGTCGAGTACTCCAGCAACTGCAGCAAGGTAGGACGCGTGTGAATGTACACAAAAACAGAAGCGCGAGGTATCCGAAGCTGAGGGTTTGGACAGCAGTTTCAGGACCCCAGTTCTGCAAAACAAAAGAAGGAATTAGGATTTGGACATCACATCTGGTGGTCCTTACTGGGTTCACACAGTAAGATCAGCGCTCAAACAATACAAGATGGTACCCTCAAATTTACCAGAAGGTGATCCCAAGGTCCCAAATGTATAGCTGCTGAGTATCGGTACTACCGAGTACCCTCAGTTTTATGGGCAGTACTTTGTTGTTGTTCACATGAAATACACCACGTATGCCCTCTTTTGGACTCGGGGTACATGTTGACATCGACTATTTCTGTTCCTTCACAGCCTTTGACAAATGAGACCAACCTGTTGCCCGAGGAGATCAATAGCTCCTCCCTGTACAAGGAGCCAGTGGATCCAGCGCAGTGGTTTGGCATCCGCAAAGATGATACTGTCCTAGGTTACAGCAAGGTACAAATCATTCAGATAAATTGCTTCGTTTCTGGCTTATTTTTGTAATTAATGCTCTGAGGGTGTGGAGAAACCCAGACGTTCTTCGTGTTTAATGGCTTTACAGGTCCATTCGTTTACCCAGTGCTGACTCCATCAATGTCAATTGTCTTTTCCCAGAACCACCTAATTGTGTTGATGCTGCTCGTGTTTGAGGCGACAGTGTATCGTCACCAGGCTCATCACTACCGCCAGCTCCAACGATCCCCCCCCACCATCCCGGCTCTTTTCCCCGGGGCCACCCGAGACACTTTGGACAAGGGCCTCGTTTCCTGCCTCAAGTACCTGCTCAACTACACCTTCTACAAGTTTGGATTGGAGGTACCTCAGACACCTTCTGTCCATCCAGCTGTCCTTTTCTTCCACTCTGTAGAAAAGAGGGACAACGCTGACACTGGCAGACAGAAGCTACTGCCAACGTGTGTCCTTGAGCAAGATACCGATCGCTAAAATGAACCTCCCTGGTGTGAATCTGCATTCAGTTGTTAGAAAAGATGGCAAAGGACGTGTGAATGTGTGTAGAAAAAAAAAGAACTTAAATACTGAGAGGCAGACATTGATGAAATGTAAGAACTTCCTGCGAAAGTAACATGCAAAATATTGAAATGAAGACATGCAAAAATGAAAATAATCAGAAATTGTTTCGCTGTTACCTCAAAGCAAGAAGGTCTGTGGTTCGATTCTGACAGTGGGGCTTTTCTGTGTGAACCGTCTCCATGTTGTCCCCGTGTCTGCATGGGTTTGCTCGAGGTTCTGCGTTTTTTTTTCCCCACAGTCCAAAAACATGCGGTAGGTTCATTGGAGACCCTAAATTACCATGTGATTATAAATGTTGTTTTCATTTGAAAGCAATAACTCTGGCAGTGTTAAAATGTGTTGATTTGTGTTGAAATGAATCCACTAGCATTCGCTTCTATTGTTTCATTTTGTATTTTTAATCAAAATTATTATTTTTTGTGTCAATGTTAGATCTGTTTTCTGATGACGGTCAATGTCATCGGCCAGCGGATGAACTTCCTGGTCATCATCCACGGCTGTTGGTTGGTGGCCATCGTGGTGAGGCGACGGCGGGCGGCTATCGCTCGGATCTGGCCCAAGTATTGCCTCTTTCTGTCCATCTTCATGATCTACCAGTACATTCTGTGTGTTGGGATCCCCCCGGCCCTCTGCATAGGTAAGACCGCGAGGGGGATAATTGACAAGAATCTAGCAAATCAAAGAGATTTTTAACATCCAGGGCAAAAACACAGGAGAAATCTGTCTGAAAATGTCTCCTGCCAAGTGTGAACATTGTTTTAGCGTCTTTTTTCAGTCGGCGATTCGTTGGAAATTTCTTTTACTCAGATGAAATACTGGATAGTATGACATCATTTCGCACCCGTAGCAGTTTTGTAACGTAGTTCTACTTTACTGTAGGAGGTGCATGAGATTTCCGAGCCGGGCTACTGTTACCCGTTGCAGGAACGTGGGCTCCCGATTAAGTGTGTTTGTGTTTGCGGTCGTATGGCAGACTACCCTTGGCGCTGGAACACCCCAGTTCTGATGAACTCAGCTCTTATTAAATGGATCTACCTGCCGGATTTCTACACCGTGCCGAATTCCAAGAATTTGATAGGTAAGTTATCCCTCTCTGGCTCGTCACAGTTTTCTCAAGCTATACCGCGTCCTAATCTCAATTACCTTGACCTCTCCTCATTAACCCTGAGGTTAAACACCTGCAATGCAGCATGACCTGCTGTAGCCACACTTCTATTGATTCCGGCAAACATCCAAACACGGTCACCTTCATTTCCCTTTGACAGTTCCGCTGGCGCGATCACTTTCACGGCCGTTGAAAACTGCGGATTTTGTTCATCGCCGTGTGACTGTGACACTGAAGAATAAAGATTACGATGAATAAAAAGATGGCGATGATTTTAATGTGTCCCCAGCGGACTTTGTGCTGCTGATGTGTGCGTCCCAGCAGTGGAAAGTGTTTGAGTGCGAGCACACGGAGGAGTGGATGGTTCTGGCGGGGGAGAACACAGACGACCCAGAACCCATGGAGGGTCGGCTGTTCAACCCCGCACCCAACTTTATCAACTGCAGGTAAAACGCGGTACATCTATCCTGCATCCAGTCTGCTGAGTTGTCTCTCCCTGGAGATGACCTCATGTCAAATATAAAATCCTAGCATATGTCTGTGGAGGTTCTCAGTCATCCAGGTCATGGCGAATTCTTGTCCAAATCTTCTTGTCAGCTCCGAAATGAAGTTGCCTCTCGTACCAGGGGTGAAAAGTCTTCAAGTGAAGAAATTCAAGTCCAACTGGCAAGACAAGAGGATTTCGACAAGTGTCCTAGCGTAGCTTAGCAGTTCACCCGGGTCAATGCTTGTCAAATTTTTAAGGTTTGCACTTGACTGACAGGGATTGGTCATTCGCTTTCCTCAAGGGAAAATAAATGAGGCTGCACACCTGCCTTGCACAGGCAGGGGGCGGGTTAAGATCCAGATAAGAGACCAAGAACATTCACTGCACTTGTGAAAGGTTTCTGTGCCATTCTTTAGGAAATGTATTTGCCTCTAGTCGCCGCGTTACCATTCGAAGCCATTTTATTGTACTTCAAGACTTAAAGAAATACCGAATGAAACCGTGGAACTACCATCCCTAAATATTACACCAAAGAAAGGCGGATTATCGACTCTGTGTCAGTATAACTATGCAGTGAGTTCTGGTTGTTTGGTCATGAGGGGTTTTAATGTCCTCCTCTTCCTCCAGGAGTTACCTGGACATGGCCAAGGTTCTTGTGTTTCGCCACCTGTTCTGGTTTGTACTGGCCGTGGTCTTCATTACCGGGGCCACTCGGGTCTCTGTGTTCGGCTTGGGCTACCTTCTCTCCTGCTTCTTTTTCCTGCTGTTTGGGACAAAGCTATTGGTGAAGCCTTCAAGGACCCGCCTCATCCTGTGGGACTGCCTCATCATGTACAACGTGGCGGTCATTATATCCAAAAACATGTTGTCGGTACGTATAAAGCCTATCGCTGTCACTGCAGAAGAAGTGCAGCATTTCACTTGAGAGAAAAATACTGGCTTACGTACTTTTTCCCGAGCACTGTATTTAAGTTTTTGCTTTGCTTTTATTTTTTTCTCGTATGGCACGGGTTTGTACGTCTACATCCGGATGGGAAATTAGCGATATCTCAGCAAACATAGTGGTAATTAACTGATAAAAACAGGGGGCCAGCTATAGAGCCAGGTCAGAACGGCCGTAGCCGACTGCGAATAACTGTTGTAGTTTTAAAAACATTGCCTTCTCCTTCATGTAAACAAATGATGTCATTGTTAAAGTGCTTCAGCATGAAGTAAGTCAATGCCTCACTGTCAGGCCAGCAGTTCTCTCGAATAAACTCCATCATTTTTTACATGAGCAAGAGCTCTTGGAATGTTTGGAATTTGTATAGGATATACAGTCGGGTTAAAACTGAGAGAGGCGCTCGCTATGAACTTAAAGTAGACAACAATTCCATGTTCTGAATTGTTTGTTCCAGATCCTGGCGTGTGTGTTTGTGTTTGAGATGCAGAAGGGCTTCTGTTGGGTGATCCAGCTCTTTAGCCTTGTATGCACCGTCAAAGGATACTATGACCGTAAGTGTCTCCACGACAGGCCTCCCTTGAAAATGTGTTTATCTTATTATTTTGTCTAGATATGTTTAGCGTGGATTTGTTTTCCCCAAAAGCAAACACAGTCAGTGACAAGACCTGTAGCCTCCCAGTGGAAGAAGCGGGGATCATCTGGGACAGTATCTGTTTCCTCTTCCTGTTGCTGCAGAGGAGGGTCTTCCTGAGTTTCTACTTCCTCCATGTGACAGCAGAGTTGCAGGCATTTGCCAAACAGGCTTCAAGGTAAGAGACATTACAGGGGTTACACAACAAAGGTGTTGAACCCTTTCAGTGCTTTCGGTCCGAAGCTAAATCAGAGCCAAAGCTGTTGCCCTATTCCAGGGTCAGGGTTACTTCATGGTGGTTGTAGGCCACAACAATGTCCACATTCCTCGCCGTGTTACAGCTCCTTACACGTATAAGATGCGCCTTCTCAGTTCGAGTGAGCCGGATGTTGATATTGTCTCCCGGGTAACCGCGGCAACAATCTGCTTCTCCTCAAGGGGATTCGAACTCTTCAGAGCCAGTATGGTCAAGAATATCAAGTTCCACCAACAAGCTGAGAAGAAGTCTCTGTCGCAGCTGAAGAGATCGTAAGGCTTCCCATCCGCTTCCATTCCTAGCCCCAAAACATGCGCTTTTGCAGTGGCAAAGCTGAAAATTGTGTTAGCTTGTATGGACCCGTGGTCTCGCTGCTCTCTCCAGTGGATCACTGTTGATTGCAGGCGCTTCGTCTATTCAAGCGAGAAGAAATAGAGTGAAGACGATTCTATCCTCCTGACTCAACTCTTTCGTCTTTACATCAGTATGCAGAGGATTCGCGCCAAGCAGCAGAAATACCGAGAGGGCCACAAAACAGCTGACGAATCAAGCGAGAGCCAAGCGGCCGGTAGGACATCCTGCGTCAAAGTTTGACAAGCACACGAAGTTTGACTCATGACCTACTCTTGTTTCCTGACAGACCCCAAGAAAGACAAGAAGCGGTCCAAGAAGAAAAAGTGGTACCAGCCGTGGTTGGACCATGCGACAGGTGTGGCATGACAGGCACAGGGAAACCTCCTTGAGCAAAAACTCTTCCAAGATTACATTTAAAGTATAGTTTGACTCATTTGTGAAGCTCGTAGGTTTGTCTTCTGGGGTATAACGCGACTCCTTGACATGCATCAAGAGGCACAGACGGATGTAAACTGGGATGCATGCGTATAGATATTATCCACTGGAGTGCAGTGAAGAGGTGGAATGTGTTTCTTGCAGTGCTGCACTCAGGAGACTACTACCTGTTTGAGTCGGACAGCGAGGGTGAAGAGGAGCTGCAGTCGGAAGAACAGAAGCCTCAGAAGCAGACCGCTTATCAGGTCAGACGGCAGGGGGAAAAAAAAAAGGCAAATCTTTTGGTTGACCTTCTTGTTGTGAGGCAGAAGCGTTGACCGCTGCCACCCGTACCTGATGTTAACTCGTGAAACGTCCACATGTAGCTTAGGCGGCTGCCGAGCCTTCGAGAACAACCACTGTGTTGAACCTTTCATTCACTTCCAAGGAGCCTGAAGTGTCTGTCCTCTTTGCTCCTAGTTGGCCTACCAGGCCTGGGTGAGCAGCATAAAAACAGCCGTAAGGGACCGCCAGAGACGGCAGAGGCAGCCGAGAAGGACGGAGCTGAAAGACAAAGAAGAACAGCTGGCCTCTCAACAGGAAGCCTGCTCCATGACAGGTGGGTGAGCTGCAGAGGCAAAACTGTACAAAGTATTGCCTGGAGCTAAGCTAAGCGATATAAGTGGTAACCTATGATTTCTTTTTTTGGATGGATCCATTGGATTTTTTATTGAAACCCTGCTTGGTTTACTCTCGACCAAATAATTGTCTTCCGCATCCTCCCCACATTTTGGTTGAAACTTGTTTTGTGCCATGAAGATATCTCCTTTTCTGCCTTGCACGTTCAATCAATAACAAGCTAGGCTAACTGAGATTTCCTGTTTTGTGCTGCCGCCAAGTAAAACCAAAAGCCAGTGCAGATGAATTTTGAAGACTGCAGGGTTTTAAATAGCAAATCCTTTCATCTCACGCAATTTTTATACGTTTTTCATTGAGCACTTGGCTGAATATGGTTGTCAAAATTGATTCGGCTTGTCGGTTGGATAAAGCTGCCTTTTGGTGCTTTTATGCCAAATTAACATCCGTGTGCTTGTGTTTGTGTGTGTGTGTGTGTGTGTGTGTGTGTGTGTGTGTGCACGCCTGAGTAGGCTGCGGCGACAATGATGTGTTCGAGGACCCTCTGATCGAGGAGGAAGAGGAAGAGACAGAGGAAAATGAGTCTGGTACGTTAGCGCATCCACTATCAATCTCATTTCAAAATCTTTTAGTTTAGTGCAGGTGTTGTATCATGACTAGCGCAAGTATGACATAATGCAAACCCAATAAAGAAAATATTTTCAAGACAAATTGGAAATTCTATAGCACTTTTAATTGACTTTTTATTCATTTCACTTCTCCTCCCCAAACGTTGGCTGTGTCTCTGCAGGTCATGGTGAGATGGTCCAGAGGATCCTGGACATCCTGATGTTTTTGTGGGCAATAGTTCTCGCCATGGTGGACGGCCTGACCCAGTGGCTCAACCTGCTGACCAAACAGTACAGAGAGACATCCACTGTTCTGTGCAATGAACGCTACTTCATCTTACACAAGATCAAGCAGGTAAACACAACATGGATGTTTGGCCAGTAAAACTCGCAGCCTTTTGGCCATTAGGATCGTTTTGCAGGAGACTCTTAGACACCTCAGGTCTGATCACGTTCATCGCCATCCTGCCACCCAAGACAGAGTCTGATTCGTTTGAATTAGCCCCTCATGCTGTGCCACCCGATCCAAACACAAGGATCTGGATCTCGAGAACAAGCCTGAGAAGGATAGAATAGAACTGCCAGGGTTTTGGGCGGGTCCAGGTTATGGTGGCTTGTTATGTAACCTTCTGAGGAGGCGTCTCGGATGAGGGGTGAAACATCTTCAAGTGGCAGAGTGGGTTCTCCTGAAGGTCATCAAGCGGAAGTGGTCGGAGCCCGGTGAAGAAATTCAAGTCCAGTTGCCACGTCAAGAAGATTTCAACGAGAATTCACCATGACCTGGATGACTGAGAACCTCCACAGACATACCACTGTCTTAATTTATAGGATTTGCAGTCTGGTATTGTCGGGACTTGCTTTTGACCCCAAACCCCACAAAAAGATTGATGAGTCTCCGCAACTCGGAAGGGGTGCTAAAGAGATACAAGTTTTTTTGTTGCGTGACACGAGATGACTAGCGTCGGTCTCTGTGCTCAGGAGCAGCATCACACAACTGCACACTCCTCGGCCGACCAGTTGTCCGAGGGCAGCGAGAGTCCGACACTGGAGACCTGCCTGGGCGAGACCGACGTGGAGAACTCCACCACGTACAAGTGAGTGTGTTTAGTGGGAAGCGGTGGACTGTCCGTTTTTGGCAGCTGTGGCTCAGCTGGTAGAGCAGGCATCCCACCAATCAGAAGATCGTGGTGGTGAGATTCCACTCTCATGTGGAAGTGTCCCTGGGCACGGGACAATGAACCCCCCGAGTTGTTGACAATAGCCTAGTCAGCACCTTGTATGCTAGCTCTGCTGCCATGGGTATTTTGAAACCGCATGGTGTGTAAACCACATATAATTGGAGACCATTTACCATCTGAGACCAATCCATATTTGATTTTTGGGGGGTAAATAAAGGAATCAATGAAATTTGGGTGATGTTGGTGAAGCCTGTTGGGATTCTAACCTGGATGAGCTTGTGCTGGCAGCTGCCTGGAGGTGCACAGCGCAGGCGTGACGGGCCGCTCCACCCCGAGGCCAAGACTCAGCAGCACCGCAAACGTCCCGGGCGAGGAATCCCCGCCCAGCAGTGGAGAACTGGTCCCCGAGCAGCCCAAACAGCACAGGCACTCCAGAACAGCCAGTGAGCTCCTTGGGGACAGGTGAGGAGCGTTTACGACCGGGAAAGGCGAAATTGCAAACCTTGAATCGAGCTGTGATCGAGATCAGAATTAAAGCAGAGGCTTGTGATGGGTTTTGTCATCGTATCATCATTTAGAATTTATGGAATCGTGACGACTTCATCTGCCGCCAGTTTGGAAATCTATGGTACAAGTGTACTCGTGGATTACTATTGAAGTGACCATGATACACAACTTGAATAGACATCACTACCGCGTATGATTCATGGTTGGTTAGCTTCCGACGGAGGCTAACTAATTCCTGACTGAGACAGTGGCGTGATCCCCGCAGGCAGTTCTTCATCGAGGAGCTGGAGCAGAGCAGAGAGTTCTACAACAACCAGAACCGCCCGCTCAAGCTGCTCTTCGCCCTGCACAGCCTGCTGGCCGCCAATTCCGAGATCGTCTGCTACTTCATCATCGTGCTGAACAACGTGGTCAGCGCCTCCGCCATTTCCCTGGTGCTGCCCATCATGGTGTTCCTCTGGGCCATGCTGGCTGTCCCCAGACCCACGAAACGGTTCTGGATGACCGCCATCGTCTACACAGAGGTGAGAACGCCGAGCTGCAGGCCTAATGGGGCAGCAGTAGTCCAGCAGCTACGGAAGGCATCCCTCCAATCGGGAGGTTTGCGGGTCGATTCCCAGTTCCTTCTGTCTGCATGCCAAAGTCTCTTTGTGCAAGACACTGAAGTCCAAGTATCTCCAGATAGGCTGGTTAGCATCTTGTATGGCCGCTCTGCAGCTCTGGGTTTGTGAGTGTCTTCAGAACCTGATGTGCTGGCTCCCTCCAGGTGATGGTGGTGGTGAAGTACCTTTTCCAGTTCGGATTCTTTCCGTGGAACAGCGTTTACGAGATGACTCTGAACGAGGACAAGCCTTTCTTCCCGCCGCGCATCCTGGGCCTGGAGAAGACGGACAACTACATCAGATACGACCTCCTGCAGCTGCTGGCTCTCTTCTTCCATAGATCCTTGCTAATGGTGAGATCCGGTCTCACGCCGCCGACATCGTGGACAGATGGTTTTCAAACTACCAGAACAGTTTCTCTCATTTGAAATTTTATTTTAGGGGTGAGAATTGATTTATTTGTTTTATTAAATTTGTTGGGGTTTTTTCCAGTTTGTGTTCCAATTTCTTCAGAGATTGCATTGAAAATATGACATATATTTCAAGGAGTTAAAAATGTGTGTGTTCAGCGCTATGGTCTGTGGGATCACGAGGGCCCCCTGGAGGAGCAAAGCACTTCATCAGAGACTTGCAAGGATGAGACGAAACACAGCGAGGAATGTGACGATGGAACGAGGAAGGAAGGCGAAGGAGACGAGGAAGCGGACGTGACGGACTCCCCGGCTGCCCCGGAGCAGCTGGACACGACTGAGCGGCTGGAGAAGGTTGGTGCAAGGGTTTGCCTCCATTTAGAATTAACCTTGCATTCTTTATGTTGACCATGGCCATCTCATCCCGCAGGGAAGCGTGGTCTGTGCAGAACCCGGTACCAGCCACGCCGGCCCCGGCCCCTCTGCCGCTGAAGCGGTCCCGGACAGGCAGGACGCATCGAGTCACTCCAGCACACTGCAAGGCGACGAGGCGAAGGAAGACAACGAGCAGCTCGCCGTCCAAAAGAAAAGCAGCAGCATCCGCAACCGCAAGAAGCCCAGGAAGCCCAAACAGCAGCGAAGCACCGAAGGTGTGTGACCCGGAATCACTGACCTGACCCTTCAGCCGATGTATACCGGGGGCGGCGTGGCTCAGGTGGTCCTCGGAACCGAACATTCCTGGTTCGAGTCCTGAGCTCCTCCCGGCCAGTCGGAGTGGTGTTGATCAAGACACTGAACCCATAACTGCTCCCCTGGCGCTGCTCCTTAGCTGCCTTCCGCTCATGGTTTATCCTTGATGGGTTAAAGGCAGCGCTCAGATTTCGCTGACGTTGTGCTCTGTGTATAAGTGAATGTGACGACAAATGTATTTGTTATTTACAGCAGGGATGTACCTCACAGTATGCGAGGTGGTTAAAAGTCAGCATTTCACTGAAGATGTAATCCGTATTGTGGAAATGATGATCATTTGCAGACGCTGCTGTTTTCACTTGACATAGTATGCTTGATGGCACTTGCATACTTGCATATAGCCTGTTCTTCCAAGAAGGAAGATAGGCTGTGTCCGAGGTGTGATGGACCAGATGGATCCCTCCCATCTTCGCCCTCCGGTTGTCAAACATTGCTGAGAATTTCTCCAATATCTCCTCCAGTCGAGCGCCCAACTGAGACCCCAGACCCCAGCGTGGAGTCAGTGAAGAAGCAGAAAGGCAAGAAGGGTGAGGCGGCCGGCCAGAGGCTGCTGGCGGTGGGACACAAGATCCAACACGCTTGCATCTCAGGGTGAGTTTGAGATGACGGTTTTTCACACCTCACCAGATGCTGGTCATAACCTCTACGGACACAGGATCGAAGTGTGGCCGGGGCGCTGAGGGGGTCCGGTCTTGTTGCCTCAGGATTGGGTCTCTGCCTTTTTGCAGATGATGTGGTTCTGTTGGCTTCATCTGCCTGTGTTCTCCAGCTCTCACTGGAGCAGCTGGCATGAGAATCGGCACTTCCAAATTGAAGGTTATGATCCTCAGCCATAGAGAGGTGGCGTGCCCTGAGCAGTTTTCCATCAGTCTCTTTCCAGTCTTGGGCTTACGATAATATCAAATGTGTATGATATTATCGCAAGTCGGTCAGTCTTTACGATGACGGAAAACAATCAACAACCGACAGATGACCTCCGACAAAACTGGAAACAGGAAACCTGGTTGACAAAGAATTGCCTGAAGGAGCTGCTCTGTGCTGCCATGATGTACTGCATGTGATGGGAGGCATCGTTCATCAGAGATGATAGCTTAGCCACCGCCCTCCTCTCTCCCACCACCTGCACTGAGTCCACGGGACCCCCCAAGACGGAACAAGCTTTCCTCAGCAGTTTGTCCATCTTCTTCCTGGCAGCCGCTGATAGGCTGCTGCTCCAGCGGACGACGCCAAAGAAAAAATGGCTGATGCCACTAAAGTGTCAAAGCAGGAGCTGCTTGAGACAGAAAGCTATTTCCCCCTTGGGGATCAATCAAGTATTCTGATTTTGATTGTACTCTTGTAAATAGTGAATCTGTATGATTCACTGTCTTGTCTCACTTAAAACTCTTAAAAACCAGTCTTTAGTTGTGAGCAGGTGTGAGATGACAGTTTTCCACGAGTCTTTTCCAAATCTTTTCCAAATCTCTAGGTTTATGGGTGGCATTAGAGAGAGGGCGAGAAGCTTGGGCATCTGGGAGAGGCTCTGAGGAGAGCCGCTACTCCCTCTATTTAGTATATATGTATTGCTGTCCCCCAATAAGAGCCACGAAGGGCCCCGTGAGCAAAGGGAATTCCTCTCGCACTATGCCTTCAACTGAGACACTGACAACAAACACAGGCCATCCAGCTCCAAGGCGGAGTGTAATGCCGGCCGTGTCCCATGTGCCTCTGCATCTGCAGGCTTCAAAGCATCTACAGACCGGCTCAGGGGTTCTTCAGAGACATCCTCCACGCAGACTACCGAGCCACCACCGATGTCTACGCCCTCATGTTCTTGACCGATGTGATCGACTTCATTATCATCGTCTTTGGGTTCTGGGCTTTTGGGGTGAGTTGAGGTTGCCTGGTTGGTCGCTATTCGTCCATGTGAAGGACAAACAACCTAAGAAATAAAATGAGACCACAGTTTAAGAATTGAAAACGATTTTGCCTCGGAGAACCCGTTGTCTCAGAGTTACAGAGGCATTGTTTGAACCTTCAACCTTTCCTCAGAAACATAGCGCGGCAGCTGACATCGCCTCCTCGCTGTCAGAAGACCAGGTTCCAGAGGCCTTCCTGGTGATGCTGCTGATCCAGTTCAGCACCATGATCATCGACAGAGCCCTGTACCTGCGCAAGGCCGTCCTGGGAAAACTCATCTTCCAGGTTTGCTTGACATTTTTTCCAACCATCCAAACTCTTGTTGTTTTCTTCAGGAATTGAATCATTCAATACACCAGAACTGGTTTTAAATGACCAGAAAACAGGAATAATACTCAAAGATTATTAACAACGGCTTGAAATTACAGTAGATATCCTGCAGCTGCAATCAGTCATTCTTGTCCCCGAAGGAAGTGGCCAAAAATAAAATGTAGCATTGAACAGTTGTAGCTTTTTTCTCTGTGTTTTTTTTCTGTTCGTTTTTTGGAGGAGGGGGGGGGGGGTACCAAAGAGAATGATGGTTGTTAACATTCCAGTTAAAACCTGAAATCAATCAGTCACATTCATGAAGATATAATTTATTTTTTTTATTCGATGGGATTGTGAGAGAATTGTGGAAAAGAGATGAAGAAACAGGTTCAAGCAGGTTGGAATGGGTGGAGAAAAGTTTCAGGGGTTCTTTGAGATAGAAGAATATCATCTAGAATGAAAGGAAAGGTTTACAAAACAGTGGTGAGACCAGCGATGCTGATAGGATCAGAAATGAGTCCATCAGAGGGACAGCACATGTTAGATGTTTGGAGAGAAGGTCAGAGAAGCCACACTGAGATGGTTGGGTCATGAACAGAGGAGGGATAGGGACTATACTGGTAGACGGATGCTGGAATTGGAGGTCTAGAGGAAGACCAGAGAGAAGATTTATGGACGTAGTGAGAGAAGATATGAAGGTAGTTGGTGTGAGAGAGGAGGATACAGAGAATAGGGTTAGATGGAGGAGGTTGATTCGCTGTGGCGACCCCTGAAAGGGAAAAGCCAAAAGGAAAAGAAGAAGAAGAAGAAGAAGAGGGATTGTGAGAGAATTGTGTCCTTTTTCAAGTTCCAAATACTAGTTTGCTGTCGCGTGTGCCGTCCTCCAGGTGATCCTGGTGTTTGGGATCCACCTGTGGATGTTCTTTATCCTGCCTGCTGTCACTGAGAGGTAAAGCCCCCCCGCTGCATCGTGGCGTAAATATTTCACGGTCATTGAGTTTCATATTCAGAATGAAGCTGCCCCTTCGGCTGACGGCTGTTTCTGTGTGTGTTCTCACGCAGGATGTTCAACCAGAACTTCGTGGCTCAGCTCTGGTACTTCGTCAAATGCATCTACTTTGGCCTGTCGGCTTATCAGATCCGCTGTGGGTACCCTACCCGCATCTTGGGCAACTTCCTTACCAAGAAGTACAACCACCTCAACCTATTCCTCTTCCAAGGGTACGGACACGGTCACGCGTGCCACTGCACTTTTCATTTTGCTCCAAGCCCTAAATGCAAACATTAGCATTCAATGCAGAAGCAGGAAACCTTTGACTTGAATCAAAAAGCATTAGGATTAGATTCATACCCTTGCGTTTAATGCTTCTCTGTATTTTGCCCATCATGGATGGGACTATTTGTGTAGTCTCCGGTGTTCCAGCTCTATGGATCTACAACTTAGAAAACTGAACCTGGGTGTCCAACCCCTTTACGTACCACGTGACATCGAGCAGTTTAGCAGTTGAATGAATATGTCGCCGGCAACACAGCATCCTGTTCTGTTATGTACACAACGTCCGGTTGAGCAGGTCACGTTGAAAATACAGAAGAAGCGTTTGAAAGTGTCTGAACAAAATTATCGTCCGTGGTTCAATAACATTAGTTTTTTTACAAATATGACGTGCATGTGACATATCCAGGGATACTGTATTTTGCGGACCATAAGGCGCACCGTATTATAAGGAGCAGTATCAATGACCGGGTCTACTTTCATACATCAGGCACATCGTGTTATAAGGCGCATGATAAAACATACGGTATGTAAAGCAAAAGAAAAAACAGTCAGTTTCGTCGAACTTTATTCAACTCATTCACACTAACTCAGAATATTATTCATTATGTTGAAGCACAGTACGTACCGGTATTATAAAAAGTGGCGGAGGTAAGCGTACTACGTCGATTGGTCGACAAATTTTTGCCTTCTGCTCATGGTGTGTCCACGATGGGTTAAATGCAGCGGTCAAAATTTTGCTCATGTTGTGCTCTATGTATAGCTGTATGTGACAATGAAGGCATTCCTTCCTCTTGAGAATTCATACATAAGGCGCACTGGATTACAAGGCGCACGGACGATTTTTGAGGAAATTGAAGGATTTTAAGTGCGCCTTATCGTGCGAAAAATACGGTAATTAATTGTCCTACATCAGATCACCATAAGGATAAACCTTCTGTGTGTGTGTGTGTGTGTGTGTGTGTGTGTGTGTGTGTGTGTGTGTGTGTGTGTGTGTGTGTGTGTGTGTGTGTGTGTGTGTGTGTGTGTACACGCAGGTTTCGTCTGGTGCCTTTCCTGGTAGAGCTGCGAGCCGTCATGGACTGGGTCTGGACGGACACCACTCTGTCCCTGTCCAACTGGATGTGCGTGGAGGACATCTACGCCAACATCTTCATCATCAAGTGCAGCCGCGAGACGGAGAAGGTAATGCTCTCACGACCATCTCACCTAGTTTGCTGGAGCAGAGGACGACGGGCCGCCTGTGAGCCCTCACTTTGCATGCATTGTATGAGCAAATGCAGAGAAATGTCAGTTAGGTGACCAATATCGGCTGTTTTGGAGGTTTTATTGTACAAGTTGGAACTTGGAGGTCTTTGTCAGGACATACTCTATATGTTCAATCCAAATAATGTTGGAAGAACATCACTGGAAGAGGTCTTCAAGTTTCTTGTCGTAATGTTCTTGTCGCAACTGGACTTGAATTTGGAAGAAATTCAAGTCCAGTTGCCAAGACAAGAATATTACGACAAGAATTCACCATGACCTGGAAGAGTGAGAACCTCCACAGACATTTTGAAGTTTCCTTCTGATTTCATCTCTGAATGTGATGTTTTCTGCCTCAGAAATACCCGCAGCCCAAAGGTCAGAAGAAGAAGAAGATCGTAAAGTACGGAATGGGTGGCCTCATCATCTTCTTCCTGATCTGCATCATCTGGTTCCCGCTCCTCTTCATTTCGCTGGTCAGATCAGTGGTGGGGGTCGTGAACCACCCCATCGACGTCACGGTTACAGTCAAGCTGGGTGGATATGAGGTAGCGACAATGTCGCCCACTGCGCGAGTCCAACCACAATTTGCTAACATCTCCTGAAGGTGATGCTTTTGCCTCTGCCTGGCCGCAGTGGTGTGACGGTGCATCCGTGTCTGTTTGTGGTTTTCCAGCCCTTGTTCACCATGAGTGTGCAGCAGCAGTCCATTCAGCCCTTCACTGAAGCGGAATATGATGCCCTCACCAAAAAGTTTGGGGACAACGCGGTACGTACTGATGGCACTTCCTGGTGCTTCCATGGTGCTTCCATGAATAATGGTGTATGGTGAAGACCAAGTACTTTTCAGTCCGACCATGGAATTGGAGATGTCAACTTAAGACAGTGTCCAGGTGGAGTTTGCATGTTCTCCCCATGTCGGCGTGGGTTTCCCTCGGGTTCTCCGGTTTCCTGCCACGGTCCAAAAACATGCATGGACACAAGCTGTCATCAGTGCGTCACTGAGACGGCTTTGTTCGATGTCAATATGTCATCGTCTGGTTTGTCCACATCCAGGTCGCCATGCAGTTCATCACGCTCTATGGTTACGAGGACATTGTGACAGCGCTTATCGAGGGCAGCTCAGGCTCGGTATGGAGGATCAGCCCGCCAAGCAGACAGGAAGTGATCAAAGAGCTACTGGGGAGTCCAATGGACCTCACACTGCGTCTGGCCTGGACCTTCCAGCGGTACAACACCCTCGACCTAAACAGTGCACACTCGTACCATTTCCGCCGACAGTGGCAAATTACATTGGCAAACTAATACTGCAAACCATCAGCTAGCTGTTTAGAAATGACAAAGAAGGAGTGTTGCTCAGTGAGCACGCTCAGTGGTCAGCACTTCTGCCTCAGAGCAAGAAGATTCCTGGTTCTATCCCAACTGGGGGCCCTTCTATGTGAAGTCTGTGTTTTTTTTCCCCCTTCCGGTTCCCCTTTAGACAGCGATGATTGTTGTGATGCTCATCTTCTAACAGGGACCTCGGGAAAGGTGGTACAGTGGAACACGCTTTTGACAAGTACTCTATCGACCTGGAACCAGGGAACCCAGTCAGGGCAGATTTGGCTTCACTGCTGGTTGGAAACCGCACCGAACCTGTGTGAGTCCACTGTCCTTGGGCATCTTGGTGTGGGTACAGGTGTGTTTCCTTCAATCTGAAGTTCTCTCTCCCCTACAGGCTCGTTCCCAACATGTTCCCAAACTACATCCGGGCACCTTATGGAGCTGAAGCCAAACCCGTAAGCCAGTTGTATAAAGGTGAGAGGTCACTTGTTCAAAGTTACTGTCCATGGGGCAAACAGAATCCCTTGCAGGATCTGACTAGATACTAGTTTAAGACTCACAGCAATGCCATTTTCCCCATTGAGATCCAGGTTGTGCATTTCCACTGCACTTTTTCAAATCTGTCGTGGGTCTGGTCTTCATAGGAACAGGATTTTAAGTTAGTCAAGTGTAACTCTGATTGTAATCACCGTAGTACCAGCTGTCAATTTAGGTATTCAAATATTTACCAAGTTGTGGTCATATCATCACTGGAGCATTGATGCGTTTCAAAAATAAATCATCTGGTATGTCAAAGTTGAAGGTTATGTCCCTTCTATCGCCTCTGGTCTGAACTCTGGGTCTTGACCGAAAGAAGGAGGTCCCTGATACTACAATGACATCTGCTACGGATGCTTCTGGGCATCTCCAGTCAGAAGTGTTCCCAGTTTGTCCACCTGGAAAGAGGCCCAATGGTCATATCCCATCTGGCCTGGGAACACATCGGGGGGCTGTCACGGGAAGACCCAGACTCCATCTCTGGGGACAGGGGTGTCTGGGGTGACCTCCTCAGTCAGCTGCCACCCTGGAAAAGTGGCTTAAATGGATGAATGAATCTGCGACTTAAAACCTAAAAAAAGCCATGTAGAGTGGATCTGGTGCCTTAACTTAAAGGGGGTCTTGACTGAGTGACAGTTAACCTGGAAACTGGACCAGAAAGTCCTTTCAGGACTCCAGCTGTCCTGACGCAGCCCTGAGATGAGCAGAGCATTGTCCAAGCTCAATGTGTTTTGGCATTTCAGGCAATGAAGCCGGTTTCCTGAACATCACTCTGTCCCTGAAGAGCGACCGGTCGCTGAAAGACAGCGGGAACCAGGAGTGGTGGGACATCGCCATTGCAGGCTGTGACCCCTCTTCCTGCGGGGTCCTACCTATGGTCATCTTCAACGACAAAGTCAGTCCGCCAAGCCTGGGCTTCCTGGCTGGATACGGGTGAGAAAAACAAACTGATTTATAACACATGCAGCATGATTTCCTAAAAAGTTTGAAAAAAATGAGCTGAAAACCAGCAAGTGTTTGCCTAGATATCTCCATTTATTTACCTGATATCTCCCATACATCCAAAGTTCCCGTGGTTTTAGTACCCACACCCTGAATTATGGAGTGCACCGTTTGTTAACTCAACCATTCAGGCCCAAACCACGCGATTAGGAAAGCAAATACTTCATTTACAACGTGAAAGAGCAGTCAAACTTAAAACAGGTTCCCCAGAGAGGGGACAGAAAACAAGGGCAAAATAAAGTCGTGGAAGTAATTATATCACCTCAGAGAACAAGTAAATCTGGGAAGTTTTGACAGTTTTGTTGATTTGTCTGTGCGCTAGCTAGGTTTATATACCTCAACCATGTTTCGTGGTTTAGAGTTTATGTTGAGAACTTTGAATCCCTAAAAACCTTATTTTGGAGGTTCCAGGCGAAGCAATGTGACACTTGAGATACGTAGCTTCTCTTCGGCAGCTCAAACCTTTTGTCATACTTGAATATCAAAGTTGATATTCAGACGCTTTGTGCTTGAAACCCTCCCGCAGCATCATGGGTCTGTACGTGTCGGTGGTCCTCGTCATCGGCAAGTTTGTGCGAGGCTTCTTCAGCGAGATCTCCCACTCCATCATGTTCGAGGAGCTGCCCTGCGTCGACCGCATCCTCAAGCTCTGCACAGACATCTTCCTGGTCAGTCTGGTGGGGGGAGAAAATCCAGACACTACAGATGCATATTACTTATATATGTGGGGTACAGGACATGTACAAGAGCTGCAAGACAGTGGAGGTAAGCCATAGGTGCAACAGGACTTCAGAGAGGAGCCCCTTCTTGTTTTGTGATGGCCATGGACAGGCGGACAGATGAGGTCAGACAGGAATCTCCATGGGTTACGATGTTTTGCAGATGACATCGTGATCTATAGAGAGAGCAGGTTGAAGTGGAGGGAACCTCCAGAGAGGCGGGGGTATGCCCTGGAAAGGACAGAGATGAAGGTTAGCTGCAGCAAGAGTGGATAAATGTGTGTGACTGAGAGGGACCCAAGTGGAACGTGGAGGCGACAGGGAGTGGAGATAAAGAAGGCGGAGGATTTAAAGTACTTTTTGTCAGTCGACAGTAACGGAGACAGTGGAGAAGAGGTGAACTGTGCGCAAGCAAGTTGGAACGGGTGCATAAAAGGTGTCAGGTGGGATAAAAGGGCATCAGCCAGAATAAAAGGAAAGGTTTATATGATGGAGGTGAGAACAACCATGTTATCTGGGGGGGAAAAAGCCAAGCATTTTTGTTGAAATGAGAGTAGGGGTGCTGAGGAGAGGGTTAGATGGAGGCAGATGATTGCACTCAATCAAAACAGCTCTACTTTACATGCACGTACCTACACACACATCACCGAAGATGATCAAAGGGCAATGAATTTGACTAACTTTCTGACCATCCCAGGTGAGAGAGACGGGCGAGCTGGAGCTGGAGGAGGAGCTTTACTCCAAGCTGATCTTCCTGTATCGGTCTCCGGAGACCATGATCAAATGGACCAGGGACATCCTCAGCCACGACAGATATTGACTGACTGCTCTGTTCAGCTAGAATATATTTGAAGCGCCCCTGGGGGGGGGGCGCGGTCAGGACGGCACTGCAGAAGATCGGACCCTGACCTGCAGCCCGGGACACATGAGGAGACGCCGCAGACAGCGCGTCTCCACCCCACCCCCGCAGCCTTTGATCAGGCGGCGTGACACTCACTCAGAGCGGTGCCCGACTGACGGCGGCGGGACGTCTGCATCACAGGACTGAACTTGACATGCCGACGGTGAAAAACGGGGGCCCCGCCCTTTGTAAACGTGACCTCCGCTATGCCGACAATCACACATCATTCAGCAGCCAATCATCACAGAGCCATTGTTTGTTCAAGCAGGCGTGCGCGGAAAGCCGCGTCTCACTACTGCGATGGAAAACAACCCTGCGTGTTAAACATGTCACGTCCAGAGCCGACGATCAGTGTACACGTGTCGCATTTTGATACTTTAAGAAGCACAACTGAACTCCAGGTTTCCCCGGGAAACCTGAGAAAATCCTGGAAAGAAATGAAGACAGCGTGATGTAATGAGATGATTTATTTAACAAGGAAGTAACATGAAGCTTGTGCTGAATTTGACCTAAATATCGAGGGGGGGGGGGGGGGTGAAAGCAGGAAATGAACAGAATATTAACGTGAAACTACCTTTTTAAATTGAAAATACCTCAAATTCAGCAAGAAGATTCCTGGGATTTTTGTTTAAATCGACGGAATATCTACCAAAGTGCAGGCACAAGTTTGTGGAGGGTTTAGGACATTACTTGAAAGATGATCACGACGAGTGGAATGATAGATAAAATGAATATGAATAACACAAAAAAAAAAGGTTCTTTAAAGAAAGTTAGCAAGAGCATTGGAGAGAATGTGCGAGGAGGTGGAAGCGAAGGTGACGTCGGTGTTTATCATATAAACCGGTTTATAGCTGAAACCTGTCCTGGAAAAGGACACGCTATCGACAGCTTTGTCCGTGAGGTTGCTCTTTGGCGCTAACGCTAGCAGCTAGTGCCGTTCTGTTTGGATCTAATCCACATTAGCATTGTCATGGTGTCCGGGGGATGAACTACACACACACACACACACACAGTGCATATCAAAATATATATGAGATTCATTGAACGGGTTTTTGCAGTATTGATTGATTGGTGTGTTGATATCGGTTCCCTCACTAATCCTTTTTCTGATTTTGTTCAGCGACCCAAGTGTGTGACACAACAAACCTGTCATTTTGACTTTGCATCCTTCCCGGCACAGCGGCGTGTTAGCATGCAGCAGCCCCTCCGCAGTCTGATTTTGAATTATTTGATTTGAAACAGCTCTACGACTTTACACATTGGAAGTCGTATTGTTTTTCCTCTCTTCCTTTGGAAAGATAAAGCTACATTGCTCTGCGTTGTTAGCTTCAACCATTTTTAACAGTTCCCGCTCGACACTGCGTTGCGATAAAGGAGAACGACAAATTGGTCATTCCTTCCTCTTCATCGCCACGTCTTCCCTACGCATTGTAATTGGAGCTGACTGGACATGCTGTGCTTGCTAGCTTTTGGGAGCTAGGAACTAGCTCAGAGCTGCGCGATACAAATGTTTTTAATGCCCCCAGAGCATAAGAAAGGGAAAAATACCTTACCCGTAAAGAAAAGCCGTCAATGTCGAACTTTTCTTTCAGTTAAAAAAAGTCCTCTCTACCTCCAATGAGGCTTCCATCTGGAATGCTAATGACGAAAATTAACTCCGAACTTCTCATGTATAGAAATAAGGGAGTAGTGTCGTTTTATAATCGTGGCCACTATCCGGGCCTACATCGATAATCCTCATCAGAATGGTGAGAAGCCTTTTGTTGAATTCCTTTGTTCATTTTCATTCATTAACTGTACCGCTTATCCTGCTGTCAGCGTAGCCGGGTAGAGCCTAAACCAGCTGTCACTGGGCGAGAGGCGGGGTTCACCCTGGACCAATCACGGGGCCACATACAGAGACATACAACCAGTCACTTTCTCATTCACACGTCATATACCTGTAGAGACATACAGCCGTTCACCCACTCATTCACACGTCTGGGCAATTTACCCGCTGCTTGTTGTTGTATCGGCGGAGGAAACCGGAAAATCCAAAGGAAACCCACACAGTAGCAGGGAGAGCATGTAGACTCCACACAGAAAGGCCTCCCTGTTGGAATTGAACCAGAGACCTCCATGCTGTGAGGTAGAGGCGCTTACCACCGCAGAGCGTGCTGTCTTTTGTGTTTATGTTAATTGCTTTCTGACCCAGTATGAAACATGAAGCAACAGTAGTAGCTGAGAAGAAGCTCTTTTGTATTAGGCCTCTTTCATGAACACTAATATTAGCAATGAAGCTATGCTAACTCAGAGCAATGGAGATTTCCTATAACTTCTTTTTTTGGTTTGTTTTTTCGTTCGTTTTTTTTTTTGTTTTTTTTTTGTGGGAGCTGCACCTGATTTTGCGAGATTAGGAGACGTCCGCCGTCGACATGCTTGCACACGTTATGGCAGATGTTACACAGTCACAGGTGGAGTTTAGAGTTAAAGGTTTAGCCTAGAAAATCCTTCCATAGCCCCCCCCCCGTCCATGTGATGCATTTCCTGCAACATTTTACAACCTCAGATCATTTTTCAAAAAATTCTTACTCACATGAGTGTCTTACTGTCGTGTGCATCTCAAAAATGTATTCAGCTTCGGTTTCCAGTTCTGCCGACGGCCAACCAGAGGGTGCACTGAGCTTCTGGAACCAATGCAAACTGTGCCTTTTTGAGTCAAATAGTGAGCAATTCGATGATGACGGGAACACGGGGCGATAGACACAGGCTGGCTGCCAAGCTAGACCGCTGCGAGGAGCCGGCTCCCGTTGAGAGCCTTCTCACAGAAATCCAATTACGACACAAAAGCCGGCAACCTCTATGTACGCTTTGGATGTGAGCTTTTGAACAAAGCCAGTCAATCCCCTACAGAACAACCATAACTTCTTTCTCATCGCTTTGTAATATATGACCAGAGAAAAGATAACAGGGACTAGAGATGGTGACCGTACATGCCGCCAGACGCCTGAAAGTCAAGATCAACAAATCTTAGATTTGACAAATTTTGTCAACTTGTATTGCTGCTGATGTGGTTGGTGTGACGTATTCGCGGGCGAGTATTTCACGGTTCTGTGTTTACCCGCTTTGTCCTTGGCATGTAAAGACCTTGACAATTGACGCATCAGAGTTTGGAATGGAAATTAAAAAAGAATCTTCGAGTGACGGGTGACCTCACATTGTTTGCCGATGGATTAAAAACATGGATTTCCAATCACAGGAGAGTCCGGTCATTGAATCAAGGATTTGCATTTGCTGAATTACAAGTATGGCACCAGCCACTGGGGTCAAAAATACTTTTCTATCACTCACTCACATTCAGAAAAAGTCATTTCTTTTCCTTTGGGCTTCTCCGTTCAGGGGCCGCAACCAATCATCTGCCTCCATCGAACCCTCTCCTCTGTACCTTCTTCTCTCACACTAACTAACTTTAGGTCCTCTTTCCCTCCATCCATTAATCTCCTCTCTGGTCGTCCTCTGGATCTCCTGCCTGGCAGTTCCAAACTAAGCATCCTTCCACCCAGATCTTCACTGTTCCTCCTCTGTCCATATCCAAACCATCACGGTCCTACTTTATGCCCAGAACATCTAACATTTGCTGCGGTCTCTGATGGATCCACGAATGATCCCATCCATTCTCCTCACTCCCAAAGAAGAACCTCCGCAGTTTCATATCTGCTTCCTCCATTTCTGCCTCCTGTCTTCTCCTTTATGTCTCGAAACCACACAAAATCACTGGTCACCTCCATCTTCTACAACCGTCCTTTCATTCTGGCTGATGCCTTTTTTTCTCCCCTCACACTTTTCTCCACCCGTTCCAACTTGCTTGCACATATTTCTCCCCCTCTTTTCCACTCCACTTTTCCTCTCCATTGCTCTGGACTGTTGACCCTGGGTACTAAAAGTCCTCCACCTTCTTTAACTCCAGTCTGTGTAGCCTCACCGTTCCACTTGGGTCCCTCCACCTGCTCTCACTTCAGATCACAATGACATCTGCAAACATCATGGTCCACTGAGATTCCTGTCTGACCTCATCTGTGATCCTGTCCGTCACCACGGCAAACAAGAAGAGGCTCAGAGCTGATCCCTGATGCACTCCCACCTCCACCATGATCTCCTACATCACACCTCACCACTGTCTTAAAACTCTTCATACATGTCCTGCACCACTACACTGTGCCACTCCAGACTTCCTCATCCAATTCCTCTCTCGATGCCCTTGGTGTTTTTCCGAGATCTACAAAGCTCCCCATTTCTCAAAGCACCTCCCCCCTGAAGTGAACCCCTTTTCTGATTTGCATTTTTTTGTCTTAAAACCTTCAGAAAGTCTAGAAATACGATGCTTTAGAGTTGTTAACCGATTGTGTTCTAGTGGGGGCCAAAAAGGAAGAATGACCCGTAATCTTTGTTTTAACCATGTGACACAAAGCAGCTTTTTATAAAAAAAAAACAAAAAAAACAAACAGAACAACCAATATCAGCCCAGATTCCACCTAGGTTTGGGAATGCTGCCAGCCTCCAGTTGGTTTTTTGGCCTGTGGAAAGTGTTCGGCCATGTGGATCTAGAACTATCCCCGGGGGCCGCTGCAGGAGTGTTGTGTAGTGGGATGAGCCATTGAGTCTCTGCAAAACCACAGAGCGCCGTGTCTGCATTCTCTTGTCTATTTACGTTGCTAGCGAGTAAAATGAGTGGGCTCAGACATCTGGGCTGTTCATTTGAGGGGGTTCAGGCTTCTGGTAAGATGCCTCCCAGCTTCTTCCTGTTGGGTGATCCAGCACATCAGACTGACAAAAAGCTACTCGGTAAACCTCGAAATATGACGGAGGGATTATCGGTATCATCTGGCTGGGTGAAGTATTTCCAAGCCTGAAAATACATAGAGGTTGACCAAAAAAATAGGGTTCCAGTTCCACTTCTGTGCTTGGTTGCAAAAAGGAATCATCCCAAAGGCACCCCTTTACATCATTAAAACGCTGAATTACCTAAAATCCTTATGAGGATGTCCTTTGGAGACCCTCTTGTCTTTGAACATTCGTGCATGCTGACCTCAGATCATGGATTATGTTTTTTATTTCCTCTTACATATTTCTTGGGAATCTTCAGGCATCTATGCAGCTCCACAAATGCCTTAAATGAGACTGACTTGATGTGAGCTGAACAGAAAGAAAAACTGAACAAAAATGATCTGAGGGTTGATGATCACCAGAACCCCTGAACTGACCTTACCAGGAAGGGTAGAGCGGTTTTGGAAGTTTGTTTCAGATCCCTGAAGAGGATCAGCACCAACCTCATCTGCCAAACCAGAGGTCCATGCCATGCAGCTGAGGTGTGTCAGCTAAACCTCTGGGAACTCCTTGCAGGTCTCATCAACCCCAGGGGCCCTGCCACCAGGGAGCCTTCCATCCACCTTGGCGACTTTAGACGAAGAGATAGAAGAGCCCGACCCCCGAGTTTGCAGCACTTTGAGGAAGTCCTCAAAGTATCCTCTCCGCTCATCCACAACGTCCCGATCAGAGCTCAGCAGCACCTCACCCCGACCATACACGGTGTTGAACGTTCACCGTTTCCCCTTCCTGAGACCAGAGCCTCGTCCAACCTTTCCGGAAGTTGTTCTGCATGGTCACATCGAATGCCAGAGTTTTTGCCTCGGTGAACGGCGCTTCATCCCGCCGTGAGAGGTCACTCAACGGTGGATGTCCGGGCCCACAACCTTGAGTAGATTCCTGTACGGTGGCTTGAGCAAGAGGCCCCTCCAGTCACCATAGCTGAGGACCTCAGGTGTGAATTCAGACGGAAAAAGTAGGTCTGAACATGTTTAACAAGCCCCAAACAGGAGAGACGGTACCGTCAAGTGTGAGGAACCTGAACACAACACGCCACAGTCAGAGCCCAGCTCACCGATGAGTACCCGAGGCCACCCTGGCAATTTCCACAGCAGCACTGCCGCCAGAGTTTGATGATGGATTCAAAAAGGCCGACCAGCAACACTGTTCCCTTTGAGCCCATCAGTGCTTCGCTGTATTTTGACTTTTGAATTTGTTAATTAGAAGTAGGTCAATGGAAATAGACCTCGCATACATTTCGTAATTTATGCCCGCTCACATTTCCCCTCATTTACCAAAGGTCCGGCCCGCAGCTCAGTTTGAAAAACTAACTGTGGCCCTGCAGCCAGAAGGTTCGGCCGCTCCTGATCCATCCCAATCAATATGCAATGATAAATGTCCGCAGTAACATTCATATCAACTGGCTAGAATCTACTCAGCTGTAAATCTGAAACCTGTGCCTTCCCCCAACACCCCCAATCTCTTCGGGTCAACTATAAGCCACTGAAGTGAGAACAGATGCGGGCCTCATTTCAAACCTTCACTAATTCCAGGCACCAGAATGTAGTATTCTGTGGAATACGGCATGGAAATATACATGGTGGAACCACCAAGCGGCCGGGCTCAAAACATCTGTTACTATTTATTCTGCTGGCTCACAGGGCCTGGGCAGCTCTTGCACAAACATTTTCCCTTTGGTCCGCCAACAGGCTCACATCCAGTCTTGGGAAATCTTATTTGAATGTAGAATTGGTAAAGCATTAATGCCTGGCAGGTAAACTGTGACTGGAGGAAGCTGGGCATCTCCACGTGGATTCCCACAATCAAACAAAAACAGAAACCCCAACAACGTATTCAGGCAGGATCAGAGGTTTCTTCGTGTGAGGGGACCTGGACTCCCAGATGTAGCCTATCCAAGTTGTCATTTTGCAAATGGCGGGTTTCTGGACCCGTCGCCGGTTGATCGCAGAGCCACATATGGAGACACACCCTTCACTCTTTTATTCACACGTCATAGAATTCTTGTCAAAATCTTCTTTTTGTGGCAACTGAACTTGAATTTCTTCACTTGCAGACATTTCAACCTTCGTCCGAGAGGCTTCTTCAGAACCATTTACATGGTTCCGCTTGGATGAGGGTTGAAACGTCTTCAAGCGAAGAAATTCAAGTCCAGTTGCCATGACTAGGTTTTGACGAGAATTCACCATGACTTGGATGACTGAGAACCTCCACAGACACATGTCATAGAGACATACAACCATTGATTCTAGGACTATGGGAGGAAACTGGAGAACCAGGCCCTAACGTGCAAACTCCAAACAGAAAAGGTCAGAATCGGACCAGGGACCCACTTGCTCTGAGGCAGGGGCGCGAACCACTGCACCACCATGTGAATGTTCTCCAGTGTGATGGAAGGTATTTAAAGCACTATATCAATGGAGACTTTTCACCAGTAATTATCAGATGTCCTCAATGCACGTAAATATGTACCTGTTCAGAAGTAATACATAAATGGCTCAGGACAGCCCTCATTTATGAATACCTTATTGGTCTGACTTTAGATAGATCCATGACGTTGCTGAGTTTACACTCAGCTATGGAGCTTTGAGGTCATCAGATTTATGGACTCGACTCAGCGAGACTTTACCTCAAGATCGACAGCACTCGGTGGGAAAAGAAGAAAGTGGTAGGTCTGAGCTGCTGATGGACATGACAAATCAAAACTGCTTAATTATTGTGGATGTAAAATCCTGGCTTCTCATTCTATCTAATTTTATGGAATTTCTTCCAAACTATCAACATATCCTTTGTGTTTTTCTGGTAATTGCTGGCAGAAGTGAAGTCTTTCATTCTTAGTTAATACTGTTTTTCAGTAAATAGTCTGGCTGGGGTAGGGTAAATTTATAGTTGATGACAAGATCAGTTTTTGCATTTTTATTCTTATTTCTGTTGTGTACTGCTCATGTTCAGCTCACTGTGCAATTTTGAGATAATTTGATGACTCTGAGATAACTAGCTCAAATCTTCTAGCTCAAGCTGTTTTTGTCAAAGTTCGGAAATCAGACGTAAAACCGACATTAATTCACGACTTGTTTGCTAGCAAGCTAGCCGTTTTTTTTTCTGGTGTGAATAGTATTTTGGGGGATGAGTTGATTATTTTGTATCGGAAAACAAACAAATCAAAAATCCAAATCCAAATCCATGCAGGTCCTAATGCGATTCAGCCTCCAACCACTAGGTGGCAGCACACCCTGACTTGGGCTACCGTTCGGCTCGATAACAGGAAGTAGATGAACAACGACGTCTTCCGGGATGTGACGTGTCTCCTTGCAACACAGCGGACGGTAGCGTCGGCAGTGATCTGCTAGCGTTCCGTGCCAAATGCCGTTTTAAGAGCGAAAAAAAAAGCCGAAGGATAACCGCGGTGATTGACGGTTAGTACGGGCGAGGATGTTGCGGTGGCTGCTCGAGGCGGCGCTGCTGACCGCGGCGGGCGGCTTCTACCTGCCCGGTCTGGCTCCTGTCAGCTTCTGCGAGCCTGGCAATAACCAAGTACCGGACTGCAAGGTAAACAACCGTCGCGGAGACCCACGAGCACCGAGTTAAAGCAAAATAAGAAATAAAAAATGGGAAAATGAGACATGTTTGGACAAAGAGAACGCGTCGAGTGCCCTATTTGTTTTTGTTAGTAATATACAAGCTGACATTAATTCACGACTTGTATGCTAGTAAGCTAGCCGGCTAACTGTCAGAGGGCTTGGCGTGAGGGAGCAGAAGTTTAGTCTGTTTTTTCAGTAAACATCTCTTCTGTGTAAGGCTTTTGAATCCGCTTCTTCAGAGAAAGGCACCGCCCTGTCGGTTTGAAATAGAAAGCACACTCCTACTGGGTGAAACATAGCCCATACTGTACCTATGGCGAGGACCTCCTATTGCAACAGAACTATGAAAAGCAGCCAAACTTGAGTAACATTCAGGGACTCAGAAACAAGGCAGTTTTATGTTGGTTACGGCAGTGGATTTCAGTGATGGAGAAATTACTTTTTGATTCTGTTAAATATTCATACTTAATGGCCGTGTGTCTCTCTGTGACATGTGAATGAGAGTAAATAGTTATTTGTGTTGGATGGATGAGAGGGTGAATGGTTTCATGTCTCTATAGCCCGTGAATGAGAGAGTTGATTGCTGTACGTATGTATTACGTGAATGAGAGAGTGAACGGTTGCATGTCTCCAAATAATGCTTGAATGGGAGAGTGAATGCTTGCGCATGTGATGTGTGGATAAGGGGGCATGAATGGTTGTGTCTGTATGACATGTGAATGCGAAAGGGAATGATTAATTGTGTAGGTAACAGGTGGATGAGAGGGTGAATGGTTGAATGTCCATGTATGATTTGTGAAAGAGAGATTGAAGGGTGTTATGCCTCTATATCATGTGTGAACGGTTGCATGTCTTTATGACATGGCGACCATCCAGGGTGAGCTCCACCTCTCGGCCAATGACAGCTGGGATTGGCTCCACCCCCCTCCACCCGCACCCCTGAGTGCAGGCGAGAATGAATGGATAGATAAATGTGTTAATAATGTATGAAAAAGAACATCAGTGAATCAAGTCATTCTATTTTTGGAAAATGTCTAATAACAGGCATTCTGTGAAATATGAATATGTCCCCTTTTTCCTTGATTCTGATTCTTTTTACAAGAGAATACTGGACAATCCTCACATAGTGGCACAGTGTTCTGCTCTGCTAAACAACGCGCTCACTTCACTGCTTGACTGAGGAAAAACAATGACCGTCTGTTAAACCGTGGCCTGATCCGAACACAGACAAGATACTTCACCGCGTTCGGTCAAAGAGGGAGAGAGAGGATCCAGGGGTTCTTATTCATAAATGTCGGGCTGAGACTTAAGCCTCGTCTTGTCAGCAGATTCCCCCTTCCTCTCCGAAGACCAGTCTTTCCAGGGGCATCCAAGTAAAAAAAAAGTCTTGCTGTCTTTTTAGCCATTTAGTCGCCTCGGTCAGAAATTAGCATTGTTCATTCAGAAGGTTGCCATCACACCCCTCCCTGCATCCCTCATGATAAAACCATGGAACTCTTGACTTTACACACCGTTCCTTAACAGGAAACTCGGCCGTGTGTCTTCTATCGTTGCAGTCGACCATCGAGCTGTTCGTCAACAGGCTGGATTCAGTTGAGTCGGTCCTGCCTTATGAATACACTGCGTAAGTATTCCGGTCCCAAGCAAACAGCACTGACCTGCAATGGCAGCTCAGCTACCGGCACGTCATCATGTTATGAGTAATTCTCCACGGCAAAGTATTTAAGTATGCTCTTAGCACTTAAACAGTGTTTGTTTGTGACCATGAAAACCCCAACAGTCAATCTTCAGTTTTCTGACAATGGGATGCATCTGTCAAATGTTTACAACATCACATTAAAATGACGTAAGAATTACAAGTGAAAGGTTCCCTGATAAAATAACTTAGCAGTGCAATTGCCAAATACCCTCCGAAAAGCTATGCTGTATGCAATGATATGAGCCTAATCTGAGGGTTCCCTTTTTCGGGTCGGACTCGGGGGCCATCAGGTTGTGGTTCTTAGCTATCTCAAGGAGACGTTTCACCCTGTGTGACCCGCCTCTCCTTCCCACTCCTGCAGTTTTGACTTTTGCTCGGCGGAGTTAAATAATCGTCCCTCGGAGAATCTGGGCCAGGTTCTGTTTGGAGAGCGGATTGAGTCGTCGCCGTACAAGGTAGCAAACACATTTTTAAACACACAGACACACACATACACACTTTAGGTAATGCTGACCTCAAGATCGACAATTCCGACAGGTGATAAGAAGATGAAGGTCAGCCATGCTGACTTTGCTTGATTTTAGGGCTGCAACGACTAGTCGACAGCAAATTTTGTCAACAAACTTTGTTGTCAGCTAGTCTTCAGTGACTACCATGTGTATCCCACTGCGTGCAAAGCCACGCTGAAACAATATTTCACCATGTTGATGTAGCTCAGAGTGAGACATCTTACTTTTTCCTCACCTTTGATGTTCCAGTACACCACTGGAAGCAGCGGTGCGGAGGCGGCCGAAGCGAGGCTTGCAATATTTGTTGAATATTGAATAGAAAAATAGTTTCACAAACTTTGTGATGAAAAGAAAATGTATGTTATTCCTGCAAAAACATATATGTGAATATTTTTTGGTCGAGTTTCAAATCTGGCTAGTAGACTATTGAAAGTCATGATTTGTAGCCCTGTATGCGCACACACACGCTTTGACACGCACTACATACCCTGTCGCTCAGTTCGAGTTTAAGAAAGCCGCCACGTGCCAGAAGGTGTGCACCAAAACCTACAACACCAACAATCCGACAGACAAAGCCAAGCTGGACTTCCTCAAGAAAGGCATGCTGCTCAACTACCAGCATCACTGGTGCGTGTCGTTCATGCAATTTAGCAAACGGTAAAGACAGCTACATTGGCTTTACCAGAAAAACTGTTTTGATTTCCTCAAGAGGTGTATATGTGTGTATATGTGTGTGTGCATGCGTGCGCGTGTGGGCGCGCAGGATCGTGGACAACATGCCGGTCACCTGGTGCTACGATGTCGAGGAAGAAAAGAAATTCTGCAACCCCGGCTTCCCCATCGGCTGCTATGTGACCGAAGGCGGCCAAGCAAAAGATGCCTGCATCGTCAACGTGAGACACGCTTCGATTTCGAACCCCATGGTGGTCGTGGTGCTCCTACCAGTCAGGTTCCCTGTGGATGGGCACCTGTCCCAATCATCTAAGGGTCACGACCTTTGCCCTTGTCCCACATGTCTCCTCACGCGACCCTCTCCTGTTTTGGGTTTCCCCTCTTCCAGTCCAACTTCAACGAGCACGACACTTTTTACATCTTCAACCACGTGGACATCACCATCCATTACCACATCGTTGAGCATGAGCAGCTGGGAGCTCGGCTGGTCGCCGCCAAGATCGAGCCCAAGAGGTAAGCGCGGCGTCGGGGGGGGCAGAGAGGAGAGAGAGAGAGTTCAAGATCTTGGGGGAGGGAGTTGAGCATCCTGCCCACCTGGTGTATGAAGCTGTTGGTGAGTCTGGTGGAACGCGTCCAGGGGCTCTGGTACCTTCTCCCTGAAGGCAGGAGGCTGAACAGGCTGTGTGCGGGGTGGCCGAAGTGAAGATTGAGACCTGTGCGGAATGGCAGACTATTTGTTCCCAGTCATTCCGTGTAAAACTAAAAAAAAAAATCTTTTCTGAGTCTTGCATTTTACGTATGCAGCCAATTTCGCTCTCCCTCCCAGCTACGAGAATCCCAACGACGACAGCCCCGACTGCTCCGGGGGGCCAAAGTTCCTGAGGAACAAGCACGTGGGGGAGTTCAAGATCCCGTACACGTACTCGATCACCTTTGTGGTGAGTGTGTGACTGCTCTGCCGGCGGCCGCAGCGCTCCGTAGATCTTGGGTATCGCGTGACCGTCGCCGCTCGGAATCTGCAGATTGAAGATCCAGTCTCGGTAGATGCAGTTTGCTCCTGAGGTCTTCTGTGATTCGCACTGTAAGACCAGGTTTCTTCACCGGCGAGTGAAGCCTCAGGCCTACCCTCAGGGATGCCAGTTCATTTGTTAGATTTGATTTATTGATTAGATTTATTTGGATTTGATCAGGTTTGTTTATCCTCCACTGTGATCGTTCACACACTTACAAGCGGCCAGTGTGTGTGTGAAATGAACAAAATACCATTTTGTTCATAAAATGCGACAGACCTGCCTATGAGACTCAAGTCAAACGTTTAACGTTGATCAAGGAACGGCTGGGGAAAAAAAACTGCTGTTTCATGCATTAGAGAAATAATTGTTATAAAATTAATAATAGTCGTGTATTTGCAGAAAGACTTGAATATTCGCTGGGCCTCGCGGTGGGACTATATCCTGGAGTCCATGCCTCACACCAACATACAGTGGTTCAGGTGACACACACACACAGACCGATATTCAATGAGACGGGACCAAGTCTCAGTGAATCCACTAACTGTCCAGATGTGACGCTCTCTCACCGCCAGCATCATGAATTCCCTGGTGATCGTGCTGTTTCTGTCCGGAATGGTGGCCATGATCATGCTGAGGACGCTGCACAAGGACATCGCCAGATACAACCAGATCGACTCTGTGGTGAGCCGGCAGGGATGTGTGAACACAGAGTGTTTCATGAGGCGGTGTGTCTCCACCAGGGCGGCAGGGTTAACGCTTCCCCATCTCAGCAGGAAGGTTTTGGAGTCCGACGGGGGGGCCTTTCTGTGTGGAGTCGCCGTGTTCGCCCCTTATGTCTGGGGGCTCCTCACACAGTGCAAAAAGATGCAGGAGCTTCATGGGAGACCCTGAATTTACCAGACATATGAATAAGAGAATAAATGCTTGTATGTCCCTATAAGATGTGCGAATGAGAGGGTGAATGATTGTATGTGTACATTACGTGCGAATGGTTGTGTGTCTCCACATCTATGAATGAATGTGGTTGTATGTCTCCATATGATGTGTGAAGGAATGAGTTCATTCCTTGTCTCTAGATGATGTCTGAATGAACAAGTGAGTGCGTGAACCGAGAGCCTTATTGATTGTATGTTTTTGTGACAAGTGAATGAACGGTTGAATGTGGCTGTATGTCGCTGCTCGTAGGTTTGTTGTTGACAGATGGGTCAGCTGCCTTTTTCATGTTCAGTTGAGCAGTGACTTTCTCCTCCACCCCTTTTTAACATGAGGATCATGGTTGGTCAGAAGGTCAAGTGACAAAGCATCTCTTTTGGAGAGCGTCCCTTTTGCCCAACCAGGCTCGGCTCACTCAGTGCGATCTGTTGTCCCGCAGGAGGACGCCCAGGAAGAGTTCGGGTGGAAACTGGTCCATGGCGACGTGTTCCGGCCCCCGAGAAAGGGAATGCTGCTCTCGGTCTTCCTCGGCTCCGGAACCCAGATCTTCATCATGACCTTCGTCACCTTGTGTACGTGTTTGTCCCCACGTTGTTGTGAATTGGAGTCCAAACCGTGTCCTTTGGCCCACTTTTTTCAGAATAAATGACCTTGCTCTTAACCCCCCCGTTCAGCTGTAATAAGCAGCGATAACATTCTTCTTTATCCCCCAGTCTTCGCCTGCCTGGGCTTCCTCTCCCCGGCAAACCGCGGTGCCCTGATGACCTGCGCCGTCGTCCTCTGGGTCCTGCTAGGAGCTCCCGCCGGTTACGTCGCTGCTCGCCTCTATAAATGTAAGTACCGGAGAATTCAACCAAGTAAAAACCGAATTTATTTAAACCTCCGCTTTGGAAACAATGTCGGGGTACCATGGCGTAAAACGATATTATCATGATTATAAAAATCATATGATAATTATATTATTATAACAAGGACATGTGAATGTGTGAGTGAATGGTTGTAAGTAATAAATAAATGTTAACCATTCTCGAGCAGCCAGATGTAAAAAGTGCAGGGAAATCGCAAACAATGCACAGAAATGTAAACCGTATTAGCGGGATGTACGAGTTGAAATACAGAGTGCAAATTGAAATGTAAACATCTGTGTTCACACAAGGTGCAAGTTGAAAAGGGGACCCGACGTGTGAATGAGAGGGGGAATGGCTGGGTATTTCTATATGTGGCCCAGTGATCGACTGGCGGCCGGTCCCAGCTGTCTCACCCAATGATAGCTGGGGTAGGCTCAAGCCCCCTGTGTGCAGGATAAGTGGTATAGATTATGCATCATTTCAACCCAGCAATAACGTCACTCGTTAATGGATTGCTGACAGGTGAAGGCGGAGAGGGTTCTGTCTCAGCCTGTGTGATGGTAAACATCAGGTCAAAATAAACAGCTTTCGATTTTATTCGCAAAAGTCCCTATCAGACCCAGGAAGTCTGAAGTAAGCAACATTATCGTGACCGCAAACACCCCAGCGTGTGTGAAAGAATGAATGAGCAGCAGTGTGAACTGATGGTCGCGTGTTTTGTTCGCCAGCATTCGGAGGAGAGAAGTGGAAGACAAACGTCCTCCTGACCGCCTTCCTCTGTCCCGGGTAAGAGTCTCCGCCCTGGATCTTCACGGCCTCCCCCTCAGCTGAAGGCCTGACCGTCTGCCTGTGTGCTCAGCGTGGTGTTTGCAGATTTCTTCCTGATGAACCTGATCCTGTGGGGGGAGGGGTCATCGGCAGCCATGCCCTTCGGCACCTTGGTGGCCATTTTGGCCCTCTGGTTCTGTATATCAGTGCCGCTCACTTTCATCGGGGCTTACTTCGGCTTCAAGAGGCCGGTGAGTACGTCTTGTCAGACCATCTTGTGGGATCTCCAGTGCCACACTAAACTGAATTAAGCCACTGTTCTTCATGCTGGCGATATACGTGCTTTCGTGCTTTGGCTCTCCGTCGCCCAATTCTCTGCAACAACTCTCTTCAGGGTATTGAGCATCCAGTGCGGACAAATCAGATCCCTCGTCAGATCCCAGAGCAGTCCTTCTACACCAAGCCTCTCCCGGGTATCGTCATGGGGGGGATCCTGCCCTTCGGGTGTATTTTCATTCAGCTGTTCTTCATCCTCAACTCCATCTGGTAAGAATTGTTGTCAATGCATCCCAGTAAGAGGTTCTGCCATTCTGAAAAGCATTCGCTATTCTGAGTGTTCACTTAGAGGAGCAGTTCTAGAAAGAGCATACGACAGGTGCCGAGGGAGGAGCTTTGGTACTGGATGAGGACGCCTGAAGTGGCAGAGAAGTATGCGAGAGTGGTGCAGGACTTGTATGAGAGTTGTAAGACAGTGGTGAGGTGTGACGGAGAAGTTCAAGGTGGAGGTGGAGGTGCATCAGGGATCAGCTCTGAGCCCCTTCTTCCTCGCTATGGTGATAGACAGGCTGAGAGATGACGCTGGACGGGAATCTCCGTGGACTACGATGTTTTGCAGATGATGCTGTGATCCGTAATGAGAGCTGTGAGCAGGTGGAGGAAAGTTTAGAGAGGTGGAGGTATGCTCTGGAAGGGCCAGGAAGGAAAGTTAACCACAGAAAGACAGAATATGTGTGTAAATGAGAGGGACAAGAGTGGAACGGTGAAGCTACAGGGATTCCCATGTTCTTGTTCGCCCTCCAGGTCCCACCAGATGTACTACATGTTTGGCTTCCTCTTCCTCGTGTTCATCATCCTGGTCATCACCTGCTCGGAGGCCACGATCCTGCTGTGCTACTTCCACCTGTGTGCCGAGGTGAATCACGTTAAACCTATCTATTTAGACAAACCCTGACCCCGCCGTCTTCGGCGATAGTCACCCGGCCGTTTACTTACAAACCCCACCGGCATCTAAACAAACATATGGGCCCTACAGTCTACGTAGGAATATATGGTATCTTCTAGGCCACCTTTCCAAACTAATGTCTGCTAAGTCTCCAGTGCACCCGATGTTTGACGGTGACGCCATCTTTGTGTTCCCCCCCCACAGGACTATCACTGGCAGTGGCGCTCCTTCCTCACCAGCGGCTTCACAGCGGTCTATTTCCTGGTCTACGCCATCCACTACTTCTTCTCCAAGCTGCAGATCACCGGGCTGGCCAGCACCATCCTCTACTTTGGATACACCATGATCATGGCGCTGATCTTCTTCCTCTTCACGGGTAAGGAGCGCACCTTCAGCCACCAGCGTCGGATGCAGCGTGTCGGTGGCGCCGTAACCCCGCTCTGTGATCGCAGGTTCCATTGGCTTCTTCGCCTGTTTCTGGTTCGTCGCCAAGATCTACAGCGTGGTCAAGATGGACTGAGGCGTCTCGAGCGCCTTCCAAAACATGGACTCTCGAGGCGCCCGAGAACCCCAGGCCCCCCCTCTGAGCTCCTCGTCCCCTTGGACAGACGACACCTCTCTCTCTTTGTGTGCCTAAAAATGTCTTTGACCACGTGTGCACTGGGTTGTAATTTTTGTTCATACTGTATGTATCCGCTTGATCTGAATGAAATGAATAAGTTAATGAGCCTCCTCCCGATATCTGACTCGTAGCTCCTTTCCCGCGCTGTGCATCGCAGGGAAGATAACGCCTGCCCCAGCTGCCGCCTCGAGCTTTTTTTTTTTTTTTTAAAGTCATCTTTTTCTTACTTTTTTCTTTCCTTTTTTTTTTTTTTTTTTTTTTTCCCTAATTTTATTTTTTTTTCGCGGCTAAAGGGCTTTGGCCTCATGGCGGGGAAAAATTTGGCTTTGTGCCAGGGCGCGGTCCCCACGACTGAACATAAT
>CAAKHD010006891.1:42074-75520 GCA_901007705.1 Fistularia tabacaria | reverse complement strand
TTTTCACTGTCTCTGTGCTGTCCTTATACTTGGCGTGCATTTTCATCGTTATCATGATCAGGGATTCAGTGAAAATGCACGCCAAGTATAAGGACAGCACAGAGACAGTGGGTTTTTCATTCTTAGGGGGTCACACAGAGGCTGGTCTGCTGCCACAGCCCCCCCTCGCCTGTCTGCCTCACCTTGAGGGAGGAGAGGAGTAGTTAAATAATTTATGGAATGTTCAGTGAGAAGAGACAGACAATCACTTGAGCTTCTCTGAGGTCAAACAGACCCTTCACACACACACACACACACACACACACACACACACACACACACACGCTGACTGCCGCGTGCACTTACACACCGTCACTCATATGCCTGGGAAACCTACACACTCTGGAAAACCTGCTTTCAGACTTCAGTTTGACCTCATTACATTGTTAGATTTTGTATCCAGTGTTCATTTTCTCCTGATGTTCCGTCACTAAATTCTCTTTCTTTCTTTCTTTCCCTCCGTGTCTGTGCTTTCCTCGGTCCGGCCGTTTTAGTTATCACTGTGAGTAAAATACTTTCTCTTCACAATTTCAAATGTATCATCATGACTAACTTTGAGCGAGGGCGCACATTTGCCCCAAAACTTCAATGTCACAGTTAGTCACCATCATCGTGTGTGTGCGCCTGCGCGCGCAAGTGTCGTTGTCCACTCTCCGCTCAACCTTGTGTGTCTTTTCTCTGCAGAACGAGTACATGAAAGACAACTTCCTGATCAAAATCGAAACATGGCACAAACCTGACATGGGACATCTTGAAAATGTAATTAGCCGAGATTGCAATGCGCTAGCAAGGTTTGAATGTGTGTGTGTGCACGAGTTGGCATGCACAAGGAAAACATAAGTATCTTGTGATCTCTTAAAACATGATGAAACCATTAGTTTTATCATTTTAATTAAATTTCAGTCACTTATTTACGACAGAATAAATGATGTATTTTATCATTAAACAAATTAGCCTTTTATTATCTTGTCCTGGGATAGAAAACAAGTTTGAACTGAATTGGAATGACTGCTGTAATTCTTCCCAGTTCCTCAAGCGACTTCTCAGAATATTCACCAGCGTGTTTATTTTTTCTTTATTTATTTGCCCTCAGCGTTGTAGTACTTCAACATATTTATTTATTTTTTTCCTCCTAATTAAAACTGTCAGATTTAATCCCTGGTCACAGGCAGCCGCAATTACACTGGTTCATGTTGCTATAAATAAGTAAATATAATCAGGAAAATGTGCATGCAAAACTGCAAAAATTAAATTAGGCTCCCACTAGTTACCAGAGAAAACAGTTATCACTGCATTGCCCGGGCTTCAGGAAACATTACGGTATTGATTCTGAGCAGGCTGCAGAGAGTAGAGCTCGTACGTAGATGTATATGCTCTGTGGTTTCAGGTGCACGGATTGGATGCAGAAACCTGGAAGAAGGTGGACGTAGTTTACATTGATATTGCAGACAGAAGCCAAGTGGAGCCGAAGGTGAATCAGATGCGATTGAGATCCGCGTCGGTGCCGGAAAACTAACTGGATGTCATTTGTCACCCCGTCGATGTGATTTGTTGTCTTCTCTTGGCTCTCTCTCAACAGGACTATAAACCAGAGGAGGATCCCTGCAGGTTCAAGTCCGTGAAGACAGGGAGAGGCCCTCTAGGACCCGACTGGAAGGTACCAGGCCAGCAGTGCATCTTATCGAATACATTACATTTAAAAAACAATTCCTGAATAATGAAATGTGGTTATGTGGCATCATCGTAATGCAAGAAAAAATGTTAAGGAGTGTTTAGTTGACAACTAAACTGGTCATTCTAAAATGCGTGCAGAGTATTATGTTATTTTAGAAACAACTGGAAACATGCAGGCTTTATTGTGTGTTCTCGTGTATCTATAGATCGTCACGCCTTCTCCGTCGATGCTTTCATGATTTGAAATCCAAGAATAAAGATGAATATCATACTTTTTAATGTTAACATTTGTATAAATGATCGAAGCATTTAAGACGTGTCTTTGGGACCTCACGATTAGGTATTGTTGGTATGGAGGTTTTGTTTTGTAATGAGAAGCAAGCATCAATTGTTATAACAGGAAAAATAGCAAGTTAGAGTAATGACAATAAGGCAAAAAACGTTTGCTTATCAGAGTTCTCTCCGTGACGGCAGTGGATAGGATTGATATTTCCTGACAGTGCCACTGTTCAAAAATGATTTAAAGGGTTCCTTTCGACATCATCCTATGACTCTGTCATCTGTGCAGAAGGAGCTTCCAAACAAGAAAGACTGCCCACACATGTGTGCCTACAAACTGGTCACTGTCAAATTCAAATGGTGGGGCCTGCAAAATAAAGTCGAGAACTTCATCCAGAAGGTGAGTTATCAGTCTGGAGTGTGATTCAGTAGCGGCACGTCCTTGATGATAATATTGATGTCCGGGGAGCTGCTAAAGGGGAACTGTTCAAAACGCACATTGTCAATATTATGCACAAACACGCATGCACGCGCATGTGTGTGTGTTCATACATTTCATATAGAGTATCTTATCAACTTGAGATAGAGGTGAACAATGGAAAAGTACAGCTCACGATTATACAGCACATGGGAGCTGCAGCGCCCCCTAGTGGATACAGCAGGATGAAGCCCAAATATGAAATGCAATATATGAATCACGCTAGAATAGAAAGCCTTATTTAAATCTATTTTCTTGACCTTACACATTTACTTTAATGTCATAAAATCACAATATCTTTTTTTTGCCCTCCCTTTCACAGCAAGAGAAACGTTTGTTCACCAATTTCCACCGTCAGCTGTTCTGCTGGATCGACAAATGGATCGACTTGAACATGGAAGACATCCGTCGCATGGAGGAGGAGACGCGTAAGGAGCTAGACGAGGTAGGCCGATGATGGCGGAAAACACAGACGGGCTGACAAATACGTCCGACTGTGCCCTGAAACCGGTGAACAACGAGATTGTGTGTGTGTGTGTGTGTGTGTGTGTGTGTGTGTCTCAGATGAGGGTGAAGGATCCAGTGAAAGGAATGGTGGCTATAGAAGACTGAGGTTGTGTCAGACTGTGAATGCTGCTGCTCATCAGGTAAGAAGAAGATTCATTCGGACTTTTGAATGTTTGTTCTGCTATTTCGTTTCAACCTTATTTTCACTGTGTTTCCTACTGAATCTGATGAAGAATGGGGTAGGACTGGAAATTCATTCATATTTTCATAATGTAATGTCAGCTGAGGAGTGTGTCTTCTTGCTCGGATATTCATTCATTCCATTGTATTTTTACTTTCATCACCGAGGTCACGGTGGAACAAATACCGATTTGAAATTATCATTTTGCCGACATCTGGTGCTTTTTTTATGTGTCTGTATTTTGTTTTCGCCAGTTTTTCATCATTATTTTGTGCTTTGTCCATTGGCCGATCAAACCAGGGGACCGGCGACCAACGTGTCGGTGCTTATCAGCAGTTGCGGGATATTTATGGGACTCTGAAAACTCCCTGATGATGCCTTTTCGTGGTCTCTTTCAGATGAGTATACAGAGACACCAGCGGATTCACATCCTCCTCTTGTTCCAAGTGACACAACATCTGGCCGGCCGGTCCAACCCAACCCCCCTCCCATGGTACAATCTGGTTTTCAGGGACCTGGACCCAGTGAACTCCTAGTTTTCAGCTCCTCCGACACATCCCACTCCTCTCCATTTTCCATTTGTTTTTTCGATCCAGTGTCCCCGTCTTACAAACTGGCCTCCGGTAGCAACACCATCGATCTCATCACTTTATCCTCTCGCTCTCTATCTCTCTTTATCTCTCTCTCTCTCTCTTTATCTCTCTCTCTATCTCTCTCTCTCTCTCTCTCTAAACCCCTCTAAGACTACAGAGATCAGTGGAATTTAATCCCTGCAATTTAGGGTTTATTTCTATTTAAGATATCCCAATAGTGTATATATACAGTATACGGCAGAGCTGAATAATTGTATTGAATAATAAATATATATATATATACATGTATATATATGTATACTGTATATATAAATATGTATGTAAACAGGGTTTTTAAAATGATTTTGTCAGTAAGTGTGTCTGTGGATGTTTTACTTTTTTTCCAGACAAAGCTGTATCTGCTCAGTAACGCATTTTGAACATGTGATTTTTTTTTTTTTTTTTTTTAAACCGTCATAGTACCCCTTTCCTTCCGTTTGTGTCGCACAGTATGCAGTATGTTTCTTTTTTTTCTGTCGTTCAAATCAATCTGCAAGTCTGCAAAAACAAAACAAAAAAAAAAACAAGAAACAAGCCGCGGCTGCGGGGTCAGGATTGTGCTGAGGAGTGATTTCCATCGCCGTGCTTTTACTCCTGACCTCCCTGGATGGGACTTCCTTTCCCGGTGTGTTAAGGCGGTCACTGGCTGTTCTGCTGCTTCGTGACTATGCGTAACGTGCGTGTCTGTGCGCGTGCATGTGTGCTTCCCTTTGTGTGCGTGTGTGTGTTTTACGTTGCGTTTGTTTGTGAAGGCTTCTGGTCATAACTTTTCCGCCGCCGCGTTATTTTCCACGTGGCAGCTGCGGATTGATTCTAATATCTAGCGGGCCTCAGGCAAACATAAAGGAGAGTCAGGCGCTGAAGGAAAACAAATAAAGCATGTCAAATTGTTCGAACGCACTGCAAACAGCCGGAATCGGGTGTGTTCCTGACGGCACTTCTCTTCACTCCTTAATTTGCAAACATGCAATTTAAACACGACGCGCAGCTTCTCCCGTTTGTCGCCGATGGATAAATTGCCCGATTAAAACTCTTTTTGCTTTATCTGAGCTGCTGGAATTACTGCTCGGTCACCCATCTCCCCCCCACCTCCAGTGGATAAATGGTCTTATCCAGCGATAGCAATAACTACCATGACACGTTGGTCTCCTCTTGTCATTGAATATATCTGGCTCTGCTGTTTGTTACTGTCGTGAGAGCTGTTCTGGAAAGGAGAGTATTTAGCAGAATACTGGGTTGGTGTCTGTCTGGATGAGGGTTTTCCCCCCCCCGCTGGCATCTGATGTCTGTTCTTTGTGATCATGTGGTTGTTCGGTACCTGCATGGATGGTGTTCAGTGGCGTGTTTAATGCTAGCAGGGTAAAGAGGGTGCTAAAGGAGCACTTTGCGGGCCCTTTATCCTCCTTTCTGACGTCTGATTTGCCTCCCCTGTCCGTTCATGCCAGTTTCACATTTGATCCCCTTTTCCGTGTTTCTAAGCGTGAAATCTTTCAAGAGCAAGCAACAAATGATTTGAAGGGACCTAATTGTGATATCTTGATTTTTTTTTTCTTTTTTTTTTTTTTCTTTTAAGGCACCTTGAAGTAAATCATGGTCCAGTCTTCAAATCTAGATTTTTGCAAGATGTCGGTGTCATTTTTCACACGATTACAATAATAAGTACTGTCCATTATGAAAATTGAATAGATCAAATGTATGTTTGTTAATTAGAAAATTACTCATTATCACAACAGAATTGTCGAACCCATATATTGTTCAAGCACAGAATTTTATTATCATAGTAAAATATTCTGCAGAATCTGGGCAAATAAGTAATTAAAATTAAATCTCTCTAAATGGATAAACTTTTATTGCTGGATATCGAACAGGACGCATTGGCCACAAGGAACAACACAGAGGAATTTCAGGAATATTCTTGAAAATAATGGAGTATGATTATATTTTAAGTATTTATCTGTCATAGTTTTCGATAAGAATGACTTCCTTGTATGAATGTTTTAATACTAGCAGTGATAAACAATCATAACGATCAATCGCAGCATTGATTCAAACTGGATCTATTTGACAGGCAATCAGGCAAAATATTGATTTGCTCCTGCAGGGCAGTTCGGCAGGCAGTAACACAGAGTAATTAACACAATAAGCATAAAGATATAGCATAATAGCGCAAAACTGGTGTAATTTAAATAAACTACCATAACGTGTATTTTGTAGAAATAAAAAAATGCCTCATTGTTGTTATAAAACACTCATTACAAATTGAGTGATATCAGATGACTCATTACAAATTGTCTGATAAGAAAACTTATCGCAGCCTATAGGAAAAGGTATTAAAAGGACTTAAAACAGAATTAACATCACAGATATGCACCTGCATGCACTATAAAGAAGTTCGAATAGAAGATATGTCATAAAAAGCTAATATAAATAATTTATCTTTTTTTGGGGGGTCAAAAGAAACAGACACAGAGGCAAAAGTTGAGGTTTCAAAGTTGTACGGTCAGATGGAAGTCTGTCCAGGTCAAATCCAATATATTCTGGAGGTATTTTCTTTACAGCTCTGAAATTTAACATATTTCTTTTTCCCCCTCGCGCGTCTTAAATAACCGCCTCAAGTCTGTCGCTGCCAGCGGCCGCTCTAAAATGGTCTCTGTTGCTTCCTCTTGAAAGAATCCACTGGCCCACCGTAAACAATCCCTCTCACTGTCTGGAGCTACCAGCTGAATCATGGAGACCTGTGGACGAACTGTATGTATTAAGTCTGTAAATACTAAATAATTGAAACGTAGATGAACACATATATATATAGATCAGACTGTCCTGCCAAACCTACAACCTGCGGTGAAAGACGTCCTCCCAGAGGACCTGACGGTAGAGTCCCAGTGGCCGGAATCCAGTCCTGATGAGGAATTTCGTCAGCGGACGACGTTCCCAAATGCATTTGTAGAAAATGTTAGATTTCTGTTTTTTGACGTGTCTCTGGATGTTTATTTTTCCCCAAGAAGAAGAGCTGGAGGAGAAACGTGTGCCGTGCTTGTGCCCTCCCTCACAGGGACCACTCCCCAGTGACAGGACAGTGCATAGATATATATTTTTGTTCTTAATGTTTGTCGTACCACTGTTGTCAATCTCTAAACTGAACCCGCCTCCCACTCGATGAAAACGAGGAACCTCAAGCGGCAGCTCATTGATCCGCAGGATCAGCCGACAGAGCTCAATGCCAGTTTTGCCGCCCGAATGTTCCACATTGACGAGCAGCCGAGTGACTTTGACTTTACATCTAGGAAAAACAAGTCCTGCCATTAAACGTGGTTCCACGATCTATAATCTGAATATAAAACCGACAATTCTCCCCCCGATGTGTTTTTAAATCACCAATCTCTCCCTTTTTCACTCCTGTCAACTTGTCTCCAGTTTTATTTTCTTTCTTTTATTGTGGATTTGTGCCTTTTTGTCATCTTCTCTTCCAATAACACTACTGTACATTGGAGACGTGAAAAAAGAAAATAAATGAAAAGAAAAGCAACCGTGCTCATTTGTGATGTTAATCTTCTCTGCGATGCAAACAGCAGGAATTCCAATGATCCGCCGCTCGGCGAGCAGGCCCCCTCTTCGATTCCGACAGGAGGCCTTTCTGTGTGGAGTCTACGTGTTCCCCCAAGTTTGTGAGTGCTTTCCTCTGGGTTCTCCGGGTTCCTCCAGCAGTCCAAACACATGCACGAGGTTCATTGGAAACCCGAAATTGCCCTGAACTATGAATGAGAGGGTGAATGGTTGGATGTTTGGATGCGGCCCTGTGACAGACCGGCGACCATTCGAGGGTGAACGCCGCCTCTCATCCATTGATGGCTGGAGTCCAGCACCCCCATTAACCTGACTGCAGGAGGAGCGCTAGAGATGATGAATGTGTGAATGACGACAGAGACCCCTTAGTGACGGCGCATCAATACATTCACACACATTCACTGTAGAAATGGCAACATGAATCAGGCTTTGGTCGGAAAAGATTAGTCCAAATCCCGATTATGAAGTCGAGGGGGGGGATCGTGACAGGGAACTACACGTTTCGTAACATATTGAGGACAATCTATGCCTGGGTGTCAGAGAGAATCTTTAAAACGTCCATTCATACATTCCTTTATTCACTGCGTCATTCACAATTTGCGATTTAGGGTCTCCGATGAAGCTCTTCCTCGTGGGAGGAAACTGGAGAACCTGGGGGAAACCCACCCAGACAAGGGGAGCACAGGGAGACTCCACGCAGAGAGGGCCCCCCCCTATCGCAATCCAATCAGGGACCTTCTTGCTGCGAGGCGGAGACCCTCACCACTTCACCACCGCACTGCTGACCTTGAAAGCATTTTGTTATTAAGCAAATTATTCTCACTTTGGATTTCCCTGCCAATTTTCTCAGCTGCTCATTTTTCCAGCCCCAAAAACGGCCTATTTAATAAAAACAAAAACAAAACTTAATGTTATTAGTACCTATTTCAAGCCATGGGCATATTTGTCGTTGTGAAAATGCATAGTAATGATGAATTATGTAAGATATATTTTAAAAAACTAGAGAAAACATAATTGCAATGCATACCATACCATACATTTTTATAAGACAGATATATCTTGATATTTTTAGTTCTCATGAGCAGTTTGTTTTCTGTGCTTTACGGTCATCTTCTTCTCAAGCAACAGTATTGGTATATATTCATTGCTCATCCCTCAGGGGAGTAAATGACCTGTCTTAACCTCCTACGGAAGAGATGGAGGGCTCTCAGTGCAAGATTTCCTGCTGCATTTGTCCTGCAGGCGAAGCGGCGGCACAATTCTGGTGTTTCTGGGGCAAACACACAGATTGATTTTTGTTACCAGGATGTCATTTTGAAACAAAGATGTATTTTAATATGCCTAAGATAAATATATATTTAAAAAAAACGACATCTCCAGTCAGGTCAGTAATAGTAACCCCCTTTCTGCCTGGATGTTTGCGGTTTGGGCCGATCAGAGTAGCTTTATTTCATTATTCTTATGGGAAAATCATTCTTTACCACAAGACTTGCATATGTTTCACTGTATTTACATGAGGGGTGCGAACCCATACATTCCATACTGTGAAGAAAGTGAAGGATTATTGATGAATATACAATGAGGCCTTCAGTGCGACAAATTCCATACGTCATGGTGACAATCAGTAAACAGACATGTCCATTCATGAAAAGGAAAAAACTTTCCCATCGGGTTGTTAACCAACCCCTGGATATTAGCTTGATCCGATGTTACGCTTTAAGTCCGGAGCAGGTTGTTTGCGGGAACCCACGGGGAGAGGAACAGCTGAGAGCAAATTTGCCGGAACCTCAGAGAGCACGGCCGAAACGACGGGACTCGCCGCGGGAAAACGGACACAGTGTCTCGACTCCCCCCCGGAGAGCTTTGTCATCTGTGCAGAGGGGGTCTGCAGCTTCTTCCAGACGCCGCAGGAGAAACCCGCAGAGACAGGTACTTCCCGGGATTCACGCACTAACGGTATCATTTTCAAGTTCATGAGGACTTTCTGTCACCTGCACTCACCTGACAGGGCGTGATAGAAATATTTGTATCGAGGAGAAGAAAAACAGACTCCTCGATTTGAAATCAGCGGAGCGACGCTGAGACTTCATTATTTACTCAAATAGGTTCATTAATGAAAATCGTCAAATATTATCTTCATATAACTTAAAGACTCGAGCATATTTCAAACTGTTTTTTCGATTGACAAATTACTGTTTAAGTTGCCCTCTTGTTTTTCTTTTTTTGTTTATCTTCCCTTGGATATCACACCAAACAAGCACACATGGCGATGTACCTGGTCACCACAGGGGTGTTGAACACTGCGAGACCCCTCATGTTAATCCCAGGATCGATAGAGATAGATATCCGATCTCTGATTTACATTTGGTCACAAACACAGATCCAAGTGAATGCTAGTTTTCTTTGTTTTTGCTGATGAAGTGTGGAGGTTGGAACTTTTCTTTTGATTTTGTCTACATGCCAGAAACCAGAATCCTGCAATGATCTGTCTTGTCACACTGCTTTGTCCGGAAAAGCTGCAGTTGCATGGATATAATTATAGTAATAAACCGTAGTAGAAGTAATACTACAGCTGTGGGGAACTTATCACAACTCTGCCAGGCGTGCTCTTTCACAAATCAGCTCTAAAATGCTGTTTATTGCATTGGAGATGCAGCCCGGCACACTGCTCATAAGAATTTAATTAGTTAACCGCATTTATTTATTTGTTCATTTATTTCATATTACATCAATATATTAGTTATTGTGAATGGGCTAAAGTAGGATAATGTTTTCTGCCAGTACTGTACAAGAGCTTTATATCTCAACCAGCTATACGGGTGCTTTTACCTTCAGGACCACTATCTGTTTAACACAGATGGGGCCAACCGTGATTAGATGTGATTACAAAGCCATTTCAGAGATGACTTTCCAGGCAAGCGCAGTCCGGTTTGGATTTGTTCACTTCATAATTTCGCTCTTGGTTAGTCACGTCCAAGTCAGACGCAAATGTGTCTGCGATGTGCGTTTCTTCTTTGTTTACACGTTGTTGAGAGGAATATTTGTGCATGTGTGTGTTCCTACAGGGGAGAACATGAGCACTGGGAGATTTCGAAGTGTCGCGAGAGACAAATGCAGGTAAGATCGGCACCTCGAGGCCACGGAACTCTCATCTCCTTTCTTATTAAATAGATGAGTAAAATTTAGAGGGAGCCAAAAAACAGGAAATGACCGAGGCAGAAAGCACAGGCTGAGGGCAGCAAAGCTCGTATGCAGAGTTCGGAAAGAGAAAACACAACCCTCCGGTACAGTATTTGAATTTCCCAACTCTTCATAAGTAGCTTTGAGGCCGTCGGTGCAGAGGGTCGGCAGGTTTGTGTGATAAAACTGAAATAGCACCCCCCATTCTTCATTTCTCACCGGACCGGTGAAACCCTTATTTATCCACTCAACACTTCTTGCCTAAGAATGTGCCTTAAGTCGCTGCGTGTGACTCTGTTACATGAAGTGGCAGGGAGAACCGCACCACCCAAGATTAGCGTTTTTTTTTTCTTCTTTTTTACTGAACGCGGAGCATTTTCCTTTGTTTGTTATTTCATTCAATCAGCTGATTTCATCCCCCGCTTTCGTCATAATGCCCTGGAGGAGCGAAAGCGGGACGCATCAGCTGAATTTACATGACAGACGGTGTTCAAACAGCTGAATGACAGATGAGAAAGAACATAGAACAAAAGCAGTAACTATGCTGGCCAATTAATATAGATGATGAATTTTACAGATAACCTCGACCGGTCGAAGGAGAAGGCCGCAGATCTGTCCGATTTTTCCGCGTGGTAAAAAGCTGTGTTTCTTCGTCGTGGTCACCAAGTGCTCGCTCCAGGGGGAATGTTGGGTTTCCGTACATCACCTTGAAGATTGGGGTCCAAACCTTCTCTAAATGGAAAGTGTCATCAGAAAAACTGTGGTGTGATTTGACGCTATATATGAAAAAATCTGACTTGAACTGGGCTACATATGAAAATAATTAATATTTTCAATTCCAATATTTTATAATATGGCAGCATATAAGAGAAGATACAATGAAGAGAAAGAAATATAAATGAAATGGGGCGCTGATGAAGGGGCGGTAGCTATTTAAGAAAGTTCACAGTGGAAAATCAAGAGAGATTTCTTATATATTTCCCACTCATAAATCAAAACTTTTGCTGTTCTTGGGGATTTATAACAGAGAATGTGTAAGTTTTGAGATTTTTTTAATATAACCTGCAGCCACGGCGAAAGGATAATAACGATCAAAGCATTTCAAGCTGCCGATTACCGTATGTAATCTATTCAAAATTAAAAACCGGTGGTGCACCGCTTGTCACAGGGAGCCATTCGAGCTTATCCTCACGGAACAAAAACGTAAAATATCTACGTCAGAGCTTGTACAACCGTATCTGACCCCCCACGCCACCACAAAGATGACCTCTGGCACAAATTAGAGCGGACTGGATTGAGGCCAAAAGAAGCTAATGCTATTGTGTGCCGTCACGGCCTCACAAATGCACGACTGTAACTGAGGGGTTACATGCACAGGATACTCCGCCAGTGGAAAGAACGTAGTAAACCTCTTAGTAAAGGTTACTCAAGTCTTGCAACAGTTGTCCTCCTCCTCCTCCTCCTCCTCCTCCTCTCCTGTTTTTTTGCAATGCCATGGAGAGACCCCACCCCACACACATTCACATGCCTGTCTCCTGCCTGCGATTACACCACAAATCGGACTCATTCCTGCCCACATTCCTGAGTGGACCCCGCCGCTTTGTCAGTGGGCTCGGACCTCGCAGCGCTCCGCCACTCGGGAGAGAACGGTCGCGCTTTTACCCAGCGCTCTCAGGTCCTGTCTTTACCCGTTTTGAAGGCCCCCGAGAGGAGATTTCACAAACTTGGAATCCATTTGTGTCACTCGCACTTTCCAAAGCAGGCCTCCGGGATCAAATGGCTGCTGGAGAACCTCCTAAAGGAGACTGAGGACAAACAAGACGAAAGATTTTTTTAATCGTTCCTGGACTCCGGAACTGAGCTCTGGTTAGGTTGAGGACGTAGGAAGGAACGTCAAAGATGGAGTCCCTACCGTGCAGCTCGCGCCTGCGCTCCGACAGCATCAGCAGCTCGACGTCCCAAGGCTCGAGTTCCAAGGTGCTCCTTCGCCAGCGTCTGACCCAGCTGCTCACCTGCATCGAGGACATGAGCTCCGACGATGAAGCAAGCGAGGAAGTGTCCCGCACACTGGACGAGGCGTTCCAGCTCTGCGGACACCTCATTCCCACCGACACGTTCAGGTGTACACGCAAAAACTTCATGTAGCCAACAGACACCTTTTCTCAGAGATAACCCAGTACTCTTTTAACACACTCAGGACCACCGGGAACATGACTCAGGAACGGGTTTTTTTATAGAAACAATGCCATTTAGATGGGAAACATCAGTCAACAACAATATGAATTCTGTTTTCTATTGTCTCTCTTTCAATCCTCCTCACACACACTCACACACACAATGACAGACTGCACATGGTGACCTGGAATGTGGCCACGGCACAGCCTCCTGAGGACGTCACGTCTTTGTTGCAACTTGATGTCCAGCCGCCGGTGGACCTTTATGTGATCGGGTGAGAACGAAAAAAAATCCCCAATCCAATCAAAAATGTACCTGAATGTGTAAATACACCTTTTGTGCCGGTGTGTGTAAGTTTGCAGGAGGTGAGTGCCACGCCGGTGAGGTTCATCTCAGATCTGATAGCCGAGGACTCCTGGAGCCACACCTTCATGGGCACACTGGCACCGAGAGGGTTTGTCAAGGTATGATAACAATTTTATATATTTTTATAGTTTATTTTACCACGTTTTTTTTACGTAACTGTTTTGTTTGGGAAAGGGTGCATATAGGAATAAATATTAATTGAAAAGTAACTTGATACAATGTCTTCAAGCAGCATGTTTATGTTTTCAAATGATGCAAAAATCACCTGAAATATAATGAGTTTTTAGTCAATTGATAGCAAGTCTATACATTTCAGAGGGAATACATTTTCTATTCAAATGAATCCTAAATCATTTTATGACCTTTCTCTGCATACCTGTGTAGGTGACATCAGTGAGGATGCAGGGTCTCCTGTTGTTGGTCTTTGCCAAACAACATCACCTCCCTTTCATCCGAAACATCCAGACCACCTACACCCGAACCGGCGTCTTCGGTTACTGGGTAGGGAAACACTCAGCCGACGGAGCCGATCCTTCAGGGAAGCCCACTGGCGTCACGTGCTAGAAAATTTAAACGTCCTGTGAAAGGACCATTGTGTTTGTGCAGCAGCTTTGCCTGGATGAAATCAAAACAAAGGCCCCTCAGTGGTAAAATGATGCTTTCAGGGGCATTTTAAGGGGCATTTTATTATTCTACAGGATAAATGCAAACATATCCCAATGCTCTTCCATATACCAAGTCCATGGGTCTGATGTCAAATAGGCTCTAAAACCAAAGTACACAACTATGTGCGGTATAGTACAGCGCAATTTTGTTTTTCAGTGTATTTTTTTACACGTCCATTCATTTGTTCCTGTTTACCTGTCAGGGCAACAAAGGCGCCGTCTCGGTGCGATTCTCCTTCTACGGCCACATGGTGTGTTTCCTGAATTGCCACCTGACGGCTCACGTGCACAACGCCCTGCACCGCGTCGATGAGTTCGAGTACATCCTGGAGACTCAAGACTTTGACATCTACGACACCCCGAATGTCCTGGATCACAAGTCAGCACAAGATTCAAGTATATTGACACATTTATATGCGCAGAGGGTTGTTGTGTTGAGAGGGGGGGCCTTTTTCTCCCGCAGGGTCGTGTTCTGGTTTGGGGACCTAAACTTCCGTATTGCAGATCACGGCTTGCATTTCCTCCGCTCATCCATCAACAGCGGACGGCTTAATTTGCTCTGGGACAAAGACCAGGTTATCAGTGGAAACACACACGCGCACGGAGTTTGAGTTGGAAAAAAAGCTCAACTCACCCACGTTAATTGTAATTCCTATCACTGCAGCTCATTGCAATGAAGAAGAAGGAAGCTTTCCTGCAAGAATTTGAGGAGGGGCCGTTGAATTTCAAACCGACCTATAAGTTTGACCGCAATTCGGACACCTACGATACCAGGTAACAACCAGGGGAGCAGGAACAACCTTGTCAAAGTGACAGTTCACCTCGAGAAAAATACAAATGGTCTTCCATTGGCTTCTAGAAGCCTTTAGCATTCCACAGCATTTTTGTATCAGTTCCCTTTTTTCTGAGGTATCAATTGTGAAGACGTTGTCCATCTATCAAATACGCTATAGCACAGTGTTTCCCAACCTTTTTTGAGCCACGGCACATACTTTACATTCGAAAAATCACACAACACTCCACCAAATAAAAAAGGCAAAAACGTTTTTAATGAAATAGAATGAAACTATAGTCTCAAAGTACTCACTCAGCGTGAAATCTGGCCCTGTTTGGTTGAACACAGAGCCGATGTCCTTGCAAGAACTGGCTGTTGGGATTTAGCGATGACTTCAGAAACTTTGTCGTCAGCTTTCAGAGCTTTCTCACTCGTCTTGGTGGTTTTCTTCAACAAAGCTGCGTGTTTCTCAGTCTGTTTACGCAGATCAACAAAATAGTCTGTGTTCTTATCTTGAAGTGAAGGGTGTTTAGTTTGAACATGGCGTATAAGTTTGCTTGGAACCGTGGCACTGATGGACAGCTTTTCCCGCACACCAGGCATAACGGAGTTGGTTCCCCAGTAAAAGTGAATCCAAATGCAATGCAGGATAATATTTTATTGATCCCCATAGGGGAAATTCCGAGTATGACTTTCATTGTATTGTGTTGAGCTCACGTTTTATATTTTCTTCTAACCACTGCTCATACTTGGGCCTTCATCTGGGTCAGAATGTTCTTAAGCACCAGAGGGTCCTGATTGAGTACTTTTTCTTTTAAAATATTTATCGATGACATTTGACTGCCGCTGTCTCAGTCCAAGCATCACTAATGAATGTGCTGTTTGAGCAGCAGCAGGTAGATGCACAGGTTTATTCACTACCTGTTGCCATCTAGTGGAAGAGCATTTAATTGTCCTGCCTGTCACTGCTGCACACATAGATAGACATACCAATACACATTATTTGCGTTGAATGAATAATTTTTGGACCAATCAGGTGAAAGTGGGCATTTGTCCACGGCACACCTGATGATCTCTCGCGGCACATTAGTGATTGGGAAACACTGGTATAGGATACTCCCAATGCCAAAAATAAAATCATAATACATTCAAGGCGCTTCTAAACAATATGTTGGAGATGCTGCCATTATACATGTTTAACCACCATTTATTTGATATACCAGCATCTCACATCAAAATAAACAAAAGACAAATCCTGTTTTTGTGAATGTTGGAGGGGACTGTCACTTTAGAGATGCTCTTAGATGTGTGTATTTGGCAATTTTCACCCAGACTTTACTTTTTCCATTTGGATTTTGCACAGCGCTCCGAAGACATGGTGGGGTTTTAAGTAAGATTTTTTTTTTTTAACTGTTGCTGTTGTCGCACACGCTGTCTTTTCCCAAGAAACGTGTCCCGCCGTCTTTTTAGAAAAAAATGACATTTAATCCCTGAGTTGTTGCCGCCCTCTGAACACCAGATACGTAGATGAAGCTGACAGTGGCTCTTTCTGTGAGCCGCTCTCTATCTGACACCGTGTATGTGTCTCTCTCAGAAAGAGCACTGTTGCGCTGCCCCTAACCATGTACAGACCCAGGCCCCTGCAGCGCTGCAGCACCACCCTCCTCTTCCTCCTTACCTCTCTCACCTGGGGGCTGCTCTCTGTCTGGCTGGGGGCCTGGTACAGGGAGCTAGACCCGCCCAGGTGGGTGTCTCCATAGAAATGCCCTTTGGCTCACGACAGAACATGAGCTGTGCACGCAAAATGACTGGAGACACTGGTGGAAATGACAACTGTGACAGAGACAACCATTTCATCCCTCTCTTCACGCAACACTCTCTTCTTTTATGTTGCATGATTTTCACTTGCATGTACTTAAATACCATATCAGATGGTATTGTCCACCATTGTTTGCACTGGCATCCCTCACTTCTGTTGTGCACGCTTCAACGTTCTCATTCCATCTTCTCATTTGTGTGTATTAGTATTTTAGCCATTACTATGTGCATTAGAGGAATAAGAGACAGAAATTAGGGTTGGGTGACGGGGACAACGTGGCGGCTGTTGCAATCGTCCATCAGACCTTGCAAATGTGTCTGCCTGTCCTCAATAAGGCTACCCCATAATATTTAAAATATCCATTTTTAATCAGCTGATCAACAGGTTGAGCTGTGTACCCCTATTAGCTCAATAAGCTGAACCCATAGATACATTGAAAGGTGCTGTCTGAATCAGAGGTAGCCACTCAGCTCAGAACAGCCTCTGAGAAAAAATGGAATAAATGAAAAAAAAATCTCACAAGTCAAATTTTATCAGCTCCACTCAAGACAATCTTCAACATAAAAAAAGCATGAGAATGTAAATCTCAGCTCAGCTTTATTTTGAGGACGACTGCCTATTTAGAGCTGAGAGCTGGAGGCTATTGTGACCGAACATGAAGTCACAACAGAAAGGCACAAAGCAGCCTCCAGGTAACACTTTCCAATGATGACAGTCCTTGCTGGGAAGATTTATGTCCATATTGCCGGCGAGAAATTTCAGTACACGCTTGGAAGGGAAACTATAATGTCAATGCATGCATTGCTCTGCCCAGTGGTAAGAAGAGAAAGCCAGCCTGGACCGATCGAATCCTCTGGCGCATCAAACCCAAAAGCCCGCCTGCGGACGAGGACGAGGAGACGGCATCGACTTCTACGGATGACGAAAACAACGAGTATCCAATGTTTGTCAGCCAGGATAAATACACCAGTGACATGAGCTATGGAATCAGTGACCACAAGCCAGTTATTGCAACCTTTAGTGTGGAGGTGAGTGATGGAGGTTTTTCCTGCAATCGTCCAAGTGGAACTCTTCCACTTATTTCCTGTCTTAACCACAGATGAGGAAGTATTTTGACACGGCGATGGTCCATGTGTCACCTGTGGGCGTGTGGAGCGCAGACCATGATGCAGTCCTGACCTACACCGTCCAGGAGGACTTTATGTCCTCGACATGGGACTGGATTGGCCTGTACAAGGTACAGCTGGAATGCACAGCTGCAAAACAATACACTTAAAGACAATTGTGTCCACATGTGGTTGTTCGTCCTCAGGTGGGATTCAAGAACGCGTCCGACTATGAAACGTTTGTTTGGGTTCGAGAGAACGATTTGCCGGAGATAAATGAAGTCATCAAGGTAAGTCTTTTTGAGGCACAGGTTTCATGTCTTGATAAGCAGATATAAAAACAGACTGTGCATAATGGCCACGTATGTTTTTCCAGATATCTGTGGATAAGGATGAGATCCCTCTTTTAGGCGGGCAGTATGTTCTGGGTTACTACAGTACAAATATGCAGAGCCTCATCGGACTCAGTGCGAACTTCCAGGTGGGTGTGCCGTCATTGCAGTTTATGTATAGGAGTATGTCCTCATGCAATGCACATGATAAATACATAAATACATGAATAAATAATAATAAAAAACAATATACAAATTTCTCTATCATGTTAATATTTGGAACCTGATGAAATGTAGTGTGACGGTAGTAGATATGTTAATCATAAATAATCCTGTGACGCTGCAGATCCTGGAGTCAAAGCGTGCAGTCATGGAGGGCCTGGTTCCTGAAAACATCAATGGACTCAACAAATAAACAAGATTTGTCACTCCGGTCTCACTTTTTTTTTTTTTTTTTTTGTTTACTTGCAAATTCTATTTTAAAAAACGTTCCCAGATCAAATCCTCCTGAATGAGCTGACGCAGACGAAATAAATTATAGACCCAGTACTGTGATATCACATGCAATGTTTGGACAGTAAACTGACCATAAAGGTTTGTTGCTATATTGAATCACAAACAGCTTAAGGCCTTGTCCAGTCTGAATAAGGCAAGCAGAAATGCTGAAATAAAAATGTTAAATTTCACAGGTGTTTAATGATGACATTTTCAGCAAAGATGACATTATGGTCAATATGGTTCTGGGTAAAAGTAGTCGAAGTCTGAAAAAACGTTTTAATGTTGCAGAAAAAAATTAGTTCAGTCAGAATCAGTAAGATGTTTATATGATAATAATTAGATCTACAACTTATAAGAAACTGCTGTGAAAGAAATGTTGACATTCTTGGATTATTTGCACATATGGCTTCATAAAATGCGATTCAATCATTCTAATGTGTATCCGAATCATGACGGCATTCTATGTGGAATATATGTTTTTTTTATGGTAGGATGAAATGTAGTTATGTCAAACAAAAAGTATGTATAGGAAAGTTACAATAAAATCATGATTATTTTGTTGACTGATTAATAAGGAATCAGACATCTGGTTAAGAATGAGCTGGATAATATTCAAAATATTATCACTGATTAAAATGTCTTTCAACCTGAAACATTTCTGATCTAAAAAAAACTCTAACAGTGCTGCTGTAAGACACTACATTCACACAATTTCAAGATCTAATAAAACTGCTGTTACATTCATGGAATAAAACAATATATTTTCATGTGTGTTTGATAAACTTTTCGTGAGACGGAGAAATATTAGTATTACTTATTATTTGTAAAACATTTCAAGTTATTGCTAAAACAATAATAAGACCGCGACATAACAAATGTTACAATAAGATTGCATAAAGGAAGACATTAGGCAGGTAATTTGGGTTATGGATAAAGGTAATGGTATAGTTCACTGGTAACAGGTAGCCGAAGGGTAAAATAGAGAGCACTTTCGGGTGCAACAACATGATGGTGAGGGATTTTCTCTTTGAATTTTCATTTTCCTTTTTCTTCTTTTATTGAGTGGCACAGGAAGCCAACCGAGATGTTGTTACGGTGAGATGACACACTATCGATGTGTCGCGTTTCGCCCGGAAACTTCCGCATCGCACTTTCCCATAATTTTTGCGTCGGCTGACGACAAATCCACAACAGTGGAGCATCTTTGCTCCAGAACATTTCGGATGGTTTACACACGTGGGGAGTTTTGACACATCGCTTCCTCGATTAAGGTAAAATACTATAAGTTCGGTGCTTAAAACACTCCATTTTAGACAACACACATGTGCCTCACTATTTCGTTTGTTTGGAGTGTAATATTTTCAGCGTTAAAGGTTGTTTTTTCTTCTAGAGCACCAGCTAACTAGCAGCCGGCTAGGCTAACCTATAGAATACAGGACAGTCAAGCCATCGTGCAGAATACACACGTTTATCGCTATATCAACATTATTTCCCGTTACGAGTGATGTTGAAAGACTCTTTTTCGTGTGCAGATTTGTTTTTTATATTTATATATATATAGATAGATATGTCGAATTAATAAGTATGTGAAAACTTTAGGTAGCGAAGTGGCTAACTACTGCTATTAAATTTTCATTCACCATTCTCTTGTGTTAAATAAGTTCCAGAATGGTAGTGTTTAACTTTGAATATTTACACCTATGGATGGAAACTCTGTTGTGTTTTTTTTTTTTTTTTCCAGTTTTGGGCCTTAAACTCCAACAGGATGGCGAGTGAAGACTCGGAGCGGTTACTGATCCAGTTTCAAGATGAGCAGGGGGAAGTCTTGGGCTCCCCGTTCGACGTGCCTCTCAGTATAACCCCGGACAAACTGCAGCTGGTCTGCAATGCTCTGCTGCAGAAGGTCAGCAGCTGGTTTCATGTGTCCTGAAGTAGAAATCATTTAAAGATTTGGGATAAGCACTTCTGTGCAAGGTTCGACCTCACTGACACTCACTTTGGTCAAGTGTAAACAGTTAATGTGGTAATTGTAATATGTGGTCTCTCTTCATAAACTTGTGGGTTCAAGTAGGTTGGAATTTGTGGAGAAAAGTTTCAGGGGTTTTATGTGATAGACGAATATCATCTAGAATGAAAGGAAAGGTTTACAAAACAGTGGTGAGACCAGCCATGCTGTATGGTTTGGAGACAGTGGCAGTGAATAAAAGACAGGAAGCAGAGCTGGAGGTAGCAGAGATGAAGATGTTTGAGGTTCTCTTTGGGAGTGACCAGGATGGATAGGATCAGGAATGAGTCCATCAGGGGGACAGCTCATGTTAGATGTTTTGAAGAGAAGGTCAGAGAAGCCAGACTGAGATGGTTCGGTCATGTACAGAGGAGGGATAGGGACTATATTGGTAGACAGTTGCTGGAATGGGAGATGCCAGGCAGGAGGTCCAGAGGAAGACCGAAGAGAAGATTTATGGACGTAGTGAGAGAAGATATGAAGGTAGTTGGTGTGAGAGAGGAGGATACAGAGAATAGGGTTAGATGGAGGAGGTTGATTCGCTGGGGCCACCCCTGAAGGGAAAAGACAAAAGGAAAAGAAGAAGATTCATAAACAGTTTGTGTTGCATTTGTAGTATGTGGTCTCTATTCATTTATTTACAGCAACATTACCTCCTGTCGTTTTCTCAGCCAAATGGGAGGCATCAGATGCCTTGACAGGAAATGATGATCAACAATCGACCAAACATTAACAAATGTTAAGGGTCACACTGGGTCCCTGCTATGAATTGAAACATAACATTCAGCGTAATTTTAATTTGTGACTTGTTCAAGCTATAGTATATATCCAAAGTAATTAAACTGAGGTATACATTTTATAAACAAAGCAGTGCTGCAATGCAAATACACAGATTTGGAACAATAATTTCTGAATGTTTGTCTTACAAATGGGTAAACTAAGAGGGAATCATCATTCATGTCAATCATGACATTGTTAAAATGCTGTACATTCTTCTGTCCATGTCACAGTTTGATGTGCAAAGTTTTAAACCTTTATAGCCGAGTGACGTGTTTTTCTCTGTCCCCCAAAGGAGGATCCAGTTCCTCTGGCATTTTTCGTTCGTGGAGAGACGGAGGTCGTGTCTACCCTGGGTTCTTGCGTCAGCGCTCTCGGGATTGAGACGGAGCAGGTCCTCCCCGTGGTTTACCAGCCTCAGGCAGTGTTTCGGGTCCGAGCCGTGGCCCGCTGTACCAGCACGCTTCAGGGCCACACGGAGGCCGTCATCTCAACCTCGTTCAGTCCCACTGGCAAGTGAGTGGCTCGGACACCGGAACGATTTTAAAATGTCAAAATGCACTTGTGTTTTTATGACTCATTCATTTATTAATTCTTTCTCAGGTACTTGGCGAGTGGCTCAGGCGATACCACAGTACGATTTTGGGATTTGATGACAGAAACACCTCACCATACCGCCAAAGGTAACAGGGTGTACCGCCTTGAAAATAACCGCAAATTATATTTACTAAAATTAAACAAAGCACCACTGACCTGAACTCCGCTTCGGTGAAGGGCACACACACTGGGTGCTGAGCATCAGTTGGTCTCCAGATGGGAAGAAGCTGGCATCAGGGTGCAAGAATAGTCAGGTAGGCTTCCAACACGTGCAAACACTCAGTCTGACTCGCACTTTATGTTCACACATCTCTGTCATATATCTGATATATTCCTTTCTCGTGTCGTGTGGCAGATCTGCCTATGGGATCCGGTGACTGGTGCGCAGATGGGCAAGACTTTGACAGGACACACCAAGTGGATCACTTGGCTCAGCTGGGAGCCTCTCCACCTGTGAGCAACCAGCCAATTATGAAACTTTTCCAGCTGATAGAAAATGGCATTCAGACGAAGCCTCTGCACTTGATCAAACACGGTCTGGAGAAGTGTGTTACCCATGTAGTGCAGTAGATGTCATCCTTGGGCTCTGTATCACAGGCTACAAAGTGTTAGTATCTAAGCAATACTGATGTACTGATTGATGGAGGAATCCGGTTGTCTTTGCAAGTGAATTGAGATTTCAGCAACACTGCCAGACTCCTGCTTGTGTCTTACACCAAATACCGCTTTAGTCACCGTTTGTTTAAATCACATTTAGCGATTAAAGTTTGCGGGTGCGCTTTTATCGAAAAAAAAAACCTGCACAGGCCTTTATATTTGCAATTTCCACAATCAAAACGAAGAGAATCGGATCCGTATGACGAATCGATTAGGACATCGATGTCATTAAAGCCTGTTCAAGATTCAAAGTGGGTTTTTTTGTCATATGTAGGGTTTGGAAACATGTGTCCTTGTAGAAGGAATTATCATTATTATTATTTTGCTGTCCGAAGTGAAGCCATATAGGTATTAAAAAAAAATGATAATAAGCATATTATTGCAACGAAAAGCAAACAGTGTAAAGACATGTAAAACATAACGTAAATTTTAAAGATGCCTGTAAGTCAATAAGTGTTACATTATTATTTTCAGCAAATAGTTGTCTTCTAATAAAAATCGAGTAAGCTGCATATTTGTTTTAGATTATTGATGATTAAACTCAGTGAGAGTCGAAAGGCAGTGCCCTGCTGTGTGCTTGTTTTCAAAAATGACCTTCAATCCCTCCCTTTTTTTTTTAATTGACCATTTCCCCCCATTAATTCCCTTCCTTGGCTCTTTCGTCAGTAACCCCGATTGCCGGTACTTGGCCAGCAGCTCCAAGGACTGCTCGGTGCGTATCTGGGACACGGTGCTGTCACGCTGCGAGAAGATCCTGACCGGACACACTCAGTCAGTCACCTGTGTGAAGTGGGGAGGGGACGGACTCCTCTACACCTCCTCCCAAGACCGGACAGTCAAAGTGTGGAGAGCCAAAGATGTAAGTGACCATATGTTTGGCAGAGCGACAACTTAGCGCTGGGGAATTATGTGTGTGAATGACTTATTTGTGTCATTGGTCGCAGGGAGTGCAGTGCAGGACGCTGCAGGGTCACGCCCACTGGGTGAACACGCTGGCCCTCAGCACGGACTACGTCCTGCGCACAGGAGCCTTCGAACCTGCCAACGCCACCGTCAACCCTCAGGACATGTCTGGATCATGTGAGTGTCCTGTGACTTTGTCGAGGGTGACGTGGGTCAAAAGTTAATATCAAAATACAGAAACCTGGTGTCTGCATGGTTATGAAGCATCATCTGCTTTAGTAAAGAAAATCTTGTCAAAAAAAAAACAATATAAATGGGATTTCTGTTATATGTGTTTCTCCTGTAGTGGAAGAACTGAAGGGAAAAGCCTTGGAAAGATATAATAAAGTCCGGGTAAGCTGTTGTTTTGTGCTTGAGTCCGAATCCCTCCCGGACCCATCCTGTACTTGCACCTCTGATGTGTTCTCGTGTGCATTACTGCAGGGTTCGGCTCCAGAGTTCTTGGTGTCGGGCTCGGACGATTTCACCCTGTTCATGTGGAAGCCCGCAGAGGAGAAAAAGCCGGTGGCCAGGATGACCGGCCACAGCGCCCTGGTCAACGAAGTGCTTTTCTCCCCAGACACCCGGCTCCTTGCGTCCGCCTCGTTTGACAAATCGGTTAAAATCTGGGACGGACGGACCGGAAAGTAAGGAACGAGCGCTTGTGTTGTCTGTAACTCCACCGTCGTCCAGACGGTGCCGATGTAACACAATGAGCTGAGCTCGTCACCATGTAAATAATGTCAGAATCACAGGTTTTCTCACCTGAAAAAACAAGAAATCACTGGAACAGTTCATTGTGTCATTGGGCTGCTTCGATAGAAACACTCAGATTGGAAATTGGTAAAGGCCAATGGAAATGCACCATGAATTGATCCCTTAAATTAGCATGAAATCGGCATAAAAACTAAAATCACTCAAACAGACTTGCGTGTATCAAGGGATTTCTTTAAAATTCAACTGGACTTGTGTGTGTGTGTGTCCCTGCCCAGGTACCTGTTGTCGCTCAGAGGCCATGTGGCGTCGGTGTACCAGGTGGCGTGGTCCGCCGACAGCAGGCTGCTGGTGAGCGGCAGCAGCGACAGCACACTTAAAGTCTGGGACGTCAAGACAGGGAAGCTTAACATGGACCTGCCGGGCCACGCTGACGAGGTGAGGGAACAGCGTCACAGCTGATTCCCTGTTGGGTTGTAATAGATCCTGTTAACATTTTCCGGTCACTTGGCGCAGGTGTTTGCTGTGGACTGGAGTCCAGATGGACAAAGAGTGGCCAGTGGCGGGAAAGACAAATGTCTGAGAATGTAAGTGAGATGCCATCAAGCCTTTTGTTTTTTGTTTGTTTTTTTAAATCATGTCCTAAGACTGGCCTTTACAGTGAATGTCATTTTTTATCAACTTGGACAATCCTCGGGAAATGAGAGGAAAATCAAAAGTGTACAGAAAAATCAAGACTACTCAGTTGTCACTGAGACAAAAAGAACTATTACAAATAACTTGATAATATTAAAAAAACATTCCTAAATGTGTTGCAGATGTATGCACGTCTTTTTCAGTATCTGAAATAAAACACTAAATTATGTGGCGCATCTCACATCACATTCTATCGGCTCAGTCGTGTGTCTGTATTTCATTTTTTTTTTTCTGAAATGTAACCTTTTAATTTCCCTTTTTTTTTTTTTTTTTTTGCAGATGGAGAAAATAGTCAACTTCCTTTTACATTTGCAACAATCCACTGGGATGGATTCTGAAGCGACACCGCCTTCACGTTATCAAGTCCATAAAGGGCTGCAGCGCCTTTTCAAACCCGTCAAGGATCCTGGCGTCCTTGAAGAAGCCTCGCCGCAGCACCAAGTCTCTATGTAAAGACCGTCATCGAGGTTACGTGTTAACAAATGTATATAGTTCCAAATCAAGCCCATTTGCAGAGTCCATTTTGACTCTGGCTTGATCCAAACGGACTGCGTGTCCCCTCCTTCACCTTAAGCCTGACTGGATGAACTGGTCGACAGGTGGGCCTCTTAATACTGCTGGCTGCTCCTTCGGCCGTTAATCTCCTCTTTCCTGCTGTCAGCAAAGCCTCAACCTGCTGATTTCCCCGAGACTGTAGTGATGCCGTGTGTCACAGAAGCCGAGCCCTCCGACCGCCACCGCCACCCCCCACCAACCCTGCAAAACAACCTGTAATTCGTGTGAGAAGATGAGCCCATATTAAAGTCACACTTTTAGCTAAAACACTTCGGAAGTTTCCACCTCGTTCAAAGGAGCATAAATCCTGCTTGCGGGGAAGTCGTTTTTATAGGAATGTAACAAGAGTAATTTATTATTGAAATAAGCCGTATTATTATATAATTATAGTAGACTTTGCTTGAAATTCCTTAAGCATTCATTGAAAATTCAACCAATAATGCCTGGCAAAAAGCAGAGAAACTGGAAATTGAGAAACAAACCCACCCATCATGTCTCATTCCCATTCTTGATATTTAAAAAACACAAACTCAAACAACATTTTATATACTCAACATTTACACCACCTTTGGCTTTGTTTCACACATAATCCAGATTCACATTGGTCAGGTTGATTTATCTGAAGTTTATTGAAACTGCTCAGAGCTTTCCACATCTGATCATGTAAAGTCACATTAATATATCGATGATTCACTCTTGACACAAATGAACTCTTTAGTCCGTCTGATGTGAGCGATCACACCGAGATGCTGCATTTGGTACGTCCTCTTTTAACACGTATATATTCTATAACAAACATACAAATGTAATAAACGTGAGCTACATGAACGATTCGATAGATGTAGCTTGACAAATAGGAATTAAAGGCTTCTGTGCAAGGCTGTGTGGTTTCAATCTAAAAAACCTTGCTTAAACACGCCATTATGCCATGATTAAGCCCCTACTTTCCTACCTCCCTTTGTAGTCAAACATGTGCGTATGTAAACAATACATTGGACAAGAATGAAATAGCTAGCAAAGTCATCAAGTTAATGTACAAAAAAGCCTGTGAGAGGTAAATTTAGTATTGAACGCGACAAGAAAACCACCGTAGGACCTCGAAGTCACACGGCTGCTGGGACGTTGTGCATATTGTGAGTTCCCTCTGAACTCCCAAGCTGACGTAAAAAGTCCCGAACGAGGATCTAAAATGACTACTGGTGCTCGAGTTCTCCAAAATAAAAACCGTCACATGCAACCGCAGACTGACTGAATTGAAAGTGAACAGCATTGCAACCATTTGTCTGCATGCACTTCCACAACTACAGCACGTGTTCTATTGTGCTACATCTCTACGTTTCCTAGAATGTGTGCTTTGATTACTCGATAACAGGGCTGCAATTACGTGATCTGCAGGAGAGGTACGGACTCCACTTTGCCTCTTAACAGCACAGATGCCACATCGAGAGTCATGCAGCTAAACTGTAAGCGGCCGCAGTTGTCGGATGCACATAAAACAGGATTTGAAGAATTCAGCGCAAAGACACAGCGTGTACAATTCAGTCCCACAACACTGCGAGCAGAGTTAAGTAAGCGAGAGAAGAAGTACTGCAAAGACATGTTCAGGTTCTGCTGTGAGACGTCTGCTTTTGAAAGTATGTGTTGTTTTTTTTCATCAGTAGTTGAATACTATGTGAGCCACAGACACGTTTATGATGTTTTAACAAAACTACTGCTTTATACAGTAGCCACTGTAATACAGCCCAACCAAATATACCCATTTATAGTTGTTTTTTTTTTCTTTTCATTGCTGAACTCTTAACAGCTTGCTAATAATACTGGCTTGCTTTTCGGGATAGTTATCACTAAATTTCCAAAAACAATGATTTTCCTTTTTTTAAATCTAAGGATGCATCACAATCATTTGGATGTGAGTCATGTAATTTTAGAAATTGTGTGGTGCTCAAATCGCTACTGATCCATCACTTGTTTTCATTAGTCCAGAATTTTGATTATTTCTTTGATTGGTCGAGTTATTTGGTGTTTACTGTCAGAAAATGTGCACAAAAAATCGACATTTACTTTTCAGTGACTAAAAAATGAACAAAAATCAAATTAGGCTAGATCAGATTTAGAAAAGGATTTGAGAATTTTGAATTGTTTAATTATGACACTTAAAACTAAAATCCAGGTGTTGGTTTACTGTATTTAAGTCTTAACTAATTGATTTAATCAACCAATTGTTTTCAAAGTATATTTGGATGATATAAACCGTACTTTCATCCAGAAATCACTTCCTGGTTAATCAAGTTAATCTGCTAAACTTTATGAGTATCTTAGCGAGGATAAATTATCCCCCCATCCAAAAGTTCCTTTGTTAAACTTGGAATATGGGGATCCCTTTAAAATGGAGGGTGAACTGTCCCTTTAAATTAAATACTGATAAGTTTCCTGTTCACATGGTTTCCCAAAAACTAAATTGGGAACACAGTCGACGGGTTTGGCTAAATTAACAGAATCCACATCATTTACTTTGACTTTTGGTCTCTTTAAAACAAATTGATCCTAAACTTACGCCCACATGAGACGGAGGGGAAACAGTAAAACAAGTCCCTCCGTCTCTTATCGACTCCACATTTTAGGACGAGTCTGACAAAGCCGTAATGAAACAGTGGGAGTTGCTCAACGTTCTTGACGCAGGGAGACGTGAACTAGAATCGAGGTTTTGAGTTGTGCGTAACACGAGGCACTGCTCTGTGCTTCTGGCGGACGTCCGGTCAGCGCGTGGGCGGCCTACTGGGTCTTCCACACGTTGTTGAGTAGTTTGACCACCTCCTCGTAGATGACGAAGACTATGGCCACGTCCAGGCACACGCGGCCGAGCCTGGGAACTGTGCCTTTGTAGAACCTAGAAGCGGGACCAAAAAAAGCGATTAAAGCAGCAGCGGGTGTACAAGTCACGTGTAACTGAGTGTCTGCGGAGTTACTCACGCCTGGGGTCCTTCATGCTTCAGGATTTGAAAGGCACAGTCCACTGTGTTTTTGTAGCGGTGGGCCTCCAAACCCTGAGAAACCGTATCATAAGCTGAGGTTCATTTCAATTCTTCAAAAGTCAAAACCAAGTTTGATAGAATATTTGAGGAAAAAGACAGAGCTGCTAATCTTGAAACGGCAAGGTTTGTCATGAACCTGCATCCTGGTCTTCACCACGTCCAGCGGTGTGTTTCCGAAGACGCTGGCCGCTCCCGCTGTTGCTCCAAACATCGCCGTGACGATGGGGTGCATCTCTCGCCGGGGATCGTCACCTTGGACCCAAAGCCAGCAAAGGTAGAGTCATGTTAACTACCGTGTGTCGGACAACCGCATACAAAAGTGTGTTAAACATACTTTTTCACAGCGATCATTGTTTTTGTTCGTTTGTATCACTGTTGGACTCATCAATGACCAGGCAATTTTTCCAAGCACTGGTTCTAGAAGGCAATTTTAAAATGACGAGCATTTTCTTCATTTAAAAAAAATACAGGAAGAAAATGTATCTTTAAAACGAGCCAACGAGCTAGCATGTTACCAGATGCGGTGTTTTCTCCGTGGGTGAATGGTTTTATTGGGAACAACGCCTGATTCCGCCGTTTGAATGGATTTCAAATCCGTGCTCCGGCCGGTCCGTTTCTGCTAATCGCGTCTTCGGGTTGCACCTTCAAGGATTGCTCCATAAAATGAATGCGGATGTAACCTCACCTTTGTACCAATTACGCAGCGAGTTCATCACATAGAAGCGAATGGCCTGATTGGTTCCCTGTTTGAGCACAGTCGCCGTCAGACCCTGATACGTCCCCCTCACGCCTGCACAAGATGGAATGAGAGTCATGATGTATTCCAGGCTGAACACCTGCTGATGCAGTGATGCAATGTGTTGCTTTGGCTTAACGTTGCTCGTGAAGTTGGGTTACCAAAATTCATTGTCAAGACGACGTCTTGCAAATATTATGGAGACCTGGTGTGCGACTGGTGCGACAGCTGATGTTGATATTTTGCTGGTTTTAATTGCAGCGCTGTATTTAACATCTACCGGATTTGCAATTTCTGCTCAAATTAAATTAAATGGTATTCGATACTGTGGAAGTCAGAGAGGTGGGTGCTTCAGTAAATCCCCTTCCCCCCCAAAAAAGGATACCAGTTTTCTGCTTTCTCACCCTGTTCTCTGATTATCTCACTGACTCCATGAAAGAAGCCTCGGTAGCGAGGTCTGAGGGAACACTGGTCGTGTATCATCTTCACCTGAGGGCAGACACAGTCATTTGCTTTCCTCATTCACATCAGAAGCAGGTAGAGAAACTCGATGCAGCTTTGAAGCTCAACCAACCTTCAGTGTCTCCATGGGGCAGACCACCACGACGGCCTCGGCTATACCGGCTCCTAAACCACACAGGAGGCTGCGCGTGTTGTCCAGCCGACCCGTGGCATCCCGCATGGGGTTGCTGAGCATCTCGAACGTGCCGAACCTGCATTGGAGATTGTCCGGTAAGATGACGGACAAAACGACAACAAAAATATGCATTTGTTTTAATACCTCACATTTTAGCCTCACAGTTAACCTGATTTCATGCTGTCTGTCTTACTTGAGTTTTGCTGATGTGAACACCATCCATCCATCCATCACTTACTTTGTCAGCTCTACTGTGGCCACATTTAAACACTTTCATATCAGTGAAGTATAAAATATATATGAATAATTGATCCTGGGTCATTTTGCGAGATGATTTCTAGATGTATTGCGTACATTGACGATATTATCCCCACGAGATAGCTACACACACATCACATGTTGTCTTGTAGATGTGTAATATATCTTGAATCCGAAGTCAGAGGCGGGGCAGTTTTTTTAGGGATAAGTTATACATGATGCAAAATATGGGGAATACTCTAAATATTGTCAGTGGCTTGTCCGCTCTGTGTGTCCATTTTTTTTTTTTTTTGCTTGCAGTGTGCAGGAGATCCAACACTGGGTTCAAACTAAATGCAAAATAATATATATATGACTGAAATGGTTTGAACATGTGGGGAAGATCTTGGTAGAAGGATGCTGGGGTTGGATCTGACAGGAAGGAACCCTGGAGGAAGACTAGAGAGGAGATTTATGGATGGAGTGAAAGAGGACATGGAATTAGATGGTGTGAGAGAGGAGAATGCAGAGGAGAGGGTTAGATGGAGGAAGATGATTCGCCTGAAGGGAGAGGCTGAAAGGGTGGGTGTGTGTGTGTGTGTGTGTGTGTGTGTGTGTGTCGCAAGAATAGAGGAACCATTTCTTTTGTACATCTATGAAAAAAAAACATGCAATACAGGACACGCAAATTAACTGTGCAAATATTTCATGCTCAAATGTGTGACAACATTGATTATGGTGATGATATAGAAACGCTTCAGGGTGGTTAAATGTGTTTTCCTAACATATCAATAGATGCCAATATGTTGTGTTTGTGTGTGCATCTTCACCTGACTGCAGACTTGGGTATGGATCCATAAAGTAGGGAGCTGAGACCTCGATACAACCCTCGCAGCCCGTGATCCTGCACAGTCAGCTTCACACAGTCACCTGCATGTACGTGCACGGACAAACACACACACACCACTCTGAGTAAAATCGCTCTGAGGCACACACACACACACACACGCAGGCATGTCCCAGTGACCTACCAATCCCTCTGTATCGAGGCGGGTTGGCTCGCTCGTCCAGCTGCAGCTGGGTCTTCACATACTCCGTCGGGAAGGTGATACAAATCTCTATCCCTCCCGCAATTCCACCTGTGCGGGAGACAGCGGGCTTTCAGGATCGGTTGACTCGCACAATGCGGCCAGGAATGATTTGCAGAATGGTGCTTCTGCGAGTTGCATCCCACAGTACTTTTACACATTGAAAAATGTCACCCATTTCATAAGCATTAATGCGCGACCGAGACGAGCCAACCTGCGAGGATGGCCTTGCCGGGATGTGTGATCTTCCTCCCCCCGACCGCGGCCGCCGCCAGGTTCCTCCTCGCCGCGTACGAGTGCCGGTGAGCGGCCGGAGAGCCGAGAGCCGCCGCGGCCGGCGGGGACGCCGGCGGGCCGGGAGGAGGCTGCGGATGCGGCGCGGAGGTCCGACAGGCTCGCCGGGCGCCGCGGCTCTCGCAGGGGCCGCCGCACACCGAGAACGGCTTCAGCATCGAGGACATGGTTCCGGTGGGGTCCCGCTGCCTCGGACAATGTCGCAAAACAACCCACGCAGGCGGGGGGCGCCAATGTGGCGTCCGGGGGGAACATTAATATGCAAAGAGCGGTCAGGTGATGCGCCGGACCATTGGCTCACAGCGAGGCCTGATGCCATTAGGCAGTCACATGACCAGGATGTGCATCACTCGGGCGACCAATCAGGTGGCGGATGCTGCTCTACGGTGTAACGCTGCTGCTAACATGGAGAATTATATCTAACGCCTATAAAATTGTATATTTTTATTTACTTAATGCTGCTTCTCTTTTAGTTTTATTTTCAATTGAGTGTATAGGTGTTGAACGTATGACGGTGAAACGACAGTAGTATAGGTTGATATCCACAATAAGTTCACAACAACAATAACTGATAATTGTAGAATTAAATATCCCCTTTTTTTTACTAATAAAACAAGCAAAAAAAACAACTAAAACAAAATTTAACCTCTACAAAATTATATATTTTTTTATTGTTTAATACTACATGTTTCAACTAATTTTGTATTCAAAATGTTTTCATTTTATTTTTATTAAGTGTATAGGTGTTGAACATGTGGCAGTGGGAAAACGACCAACTACAATATAAGTTGATCAAAAGAATACAAAAACAATAATTAATAATCATAGTAATAGTATTTCAAAAAATTGATTGATTTTTCAAAAAATCAACATGTAACCAATAAAAAATTACCCATTTTCTTTACTTAATGCTACTTCTCTTTTAATTATTTTACTTTTGATTCAATATGGGCCGGACATATGGCAGTGAGAAAACGACCAACTACAGTAATATAGGTCGATATCTAGAATAATAGCTCATTACCACATCGTTCATAGCAATAAGGACAGTAACTAAGAGCTATAGATATGCATTTTTATAGTCAAATTGTTTGAGATTTTGTTGTTATGGAGATCCAGTAATGCCCACGTGTGTAGTATCACTCCATTACTCCTACATTGATTTTACTGTGGACCCTTTTGCACTGTTTTCCTTATAAAAAAAAAAAAAAAAAAACTTCGATTTCTTAAGAAATATTTTTTTAATGTGCATATTGAAATTATTGACGTCGGTGACTGTAGTAATCTTCTAGAAAACTGTTTCTCTCATGATTCCTGTTGCTTTCCACTCTTCTCTGTGAGTTTAGTCTTCCTGGTCTGTGTGTTGTCCCCACACTGAGCAAGGCCCTCCTCTCCACTCCAGCTGTTCCATATCCTTTCTCTTCTCATGCCATGGCCAGACGTAGTTTGTCAGCAGCCCAATTTATAGTGCCAACGTAGAGGAAACACACTGACACATAACAAAATCCATAATAGGAGCCAGGTCACATTGGGCCGGGGGGGCCGGGGGTATCCTGACTGACAGCTGACCCACCGAATCAAAAGCAGTACAACGGAGTAAACACTTGGAATGCAGAATGTGAATATGAATGAATAATTAACCTCACACACAGGCGGCTCAAATAACAAACCTTGCAACATTTTTCCAAAACAGCTCAAGTTTGTTTGCCTCTCATCCCAAACAGCAACATATACAAATATATATGCTTTGTTAGCTTTAAAACCATACTTTAAAGGGTCTCATTTATACTATTCTGTCATTTCATTGATGAATTCAAGTAGGAAATAATGGCGGCCAACCCCAACTGACTCTCTCTACCCACAGTAAAACATGTAACCACTGATATCATAACAGTAATACTGAATTTTAGAATGTACATTTGTTTCACTGGTCCACGAGGTGAGTCATGCAGTCATTCCTGACATGTTGTTGCTTTGATATTCTAGACTAAATCAACACATGACATATTAAATCAGCCGTTGTGGGCAGCGTGTTTGTGCTGGGCCTCTGTTGATTTTTTTTTTTTTTTTTTTTTTTTTTTTTTTTTTGACCGCGCCAGTTTTTCCTGACACTCAGTTTTGAAAAAAATCGAAAAAAGAAATTGCAATAAGGTAGAACTTAATTTTTTTTTCAAAAAAAAAGTATTTTGCTTTGTGCCAAAGTTTGCTT
>CAAKHD010006891.1:26510-42054 GCA_901007705.1 Fistularia tabacaria | reverse complement strand
GCCCCCGGGGGGGTCATGCAGGCAATCCCTGAATTTTTTTTTTTTTTTTTTTTTAAAAAAATTAAACCATTAAATATTTAAAAAACCTTTTTTGGGGGGGTTTTTTTTTTGGGGCCCTTTTTGTTTTTTTTTTTTTTTTTTTTTTTTTTTTGGTTGGGTCTTTTTTGTTTTTTTTTTTTTTTTTTTTTTTTTTTTTTTTTTTGACCGCGTCAGTTTATCCTGACACTCAGTTATGAAAACAATCGACAAAAGATATTGCAATAAGGTAGAACTTAATTTTTTCTTCAAATAACAAGTATATTGCTGTGTGCCAAAGCTTGCTTCTTTAAATAGTTCTCTCATCATCCTCATGCCAGCATGGAAACACACACACACACATACACGCACACACAATGCCTCTCCTGGGCACCCTTTGCAAGAGAACTAGGTCAGGGATTCCATACACACACACACACACACACACACACACACACACACACACACATGCACTGTCAAAACCCCAACCATCCCCCGAAAAACATACACATGGAAACACATGCGTGCGTACACACAGAAATACACACACACAATCTTAGAGATTTAATTCCTTAGTGCAATTTAATTGCATTAGAGAATTAGTAAAATTCTTTGGAAAGAAACAATTTAGTGAGGGGAACTGGTTCCTTTCCTTTAATAGAGAAGCTATTGCAATTATAATGAACACAGAGCAACAATCAGTTCATTCATTTGTTCAGTCATTTATTATGTGTACTGCTTATCTTGCACTTAGGGCCACAGGAGGGCTGGATTCTTTCCCGGGAGTCATCGGGTGAGAAGCTGTGTTCACCCTGAACCGGTCCCCGGTCGATCCCAGGGCCACATATAAGGACATACAACCATTCACTCTCTCATTCACACATCTGGGCAATTTAGGGTCTCCAGAGAAACCTTTGCATGTTTTTGCACTGTGGGAGGAAACCTGGGGAAACTCATTCAGACACAGGGAGAACATGCAAACACGTATCTAACCCTAACAACTAACTTGAAATACAAAAGATCCTGAAAAAACTGATTATTGCACATTAAACTCGATTTGAAAATTAGTTTTTTAATCAAGAGAAAAAAAATGATGCCAGACTATATTCTCAAAAAAAGAGGAAAGTTAGAATATTTACATGGATATTTTTTTTCATGCATTCAAACACCACAACATCAAGAAAACCTAAATTAAATAGCCTTTGAAGTGTGTAAAGAAACAGGCATTTAGTTGCAGAATCAGATAAAACTGGTTTCAGGAATGCATTTATATAGACAACATTAAGCAACACAATGTTTAGTTTCAGTTGAAAATGACTGTATTTATTTCTTTGGGTTCTTCAGTCCTTCAAACAGCAGACACTTTGCCTAGAGAGAGGAGGGGGGGTCAGTGTCAGTCAGTCAGTGTATACAGAACAAACAAACCAAAAGGTTTAATCTTGGTTTGCAAATATGCTCTGCTTGTGCCATCACACACTTGGGCCTACCAACCTCATGCCAGCGAAGTGTGTCCGCGGGCAGTCCCAGATGGCAGTGAGGGCAGTTGTGTGTTTGATCTGACATGTCTTGGTGTCTTTGCCCCCAGCAGGGCCCCTCACTGCCCCACAGGGGGCGGCATGTGGAGTGGGAGGAGCAGGCCACTCCAAAGTGGGGCCGAGGATCTGTCTGGTAGTTCACTTTGTGGTCGCTCGATGGCAGTGTGGTCAAAGGATGCGCGTCCTCCTACATACACACAGAACGTAATGGAAGATGTTCATATCATGTATAGAACCCCAAAGACCACACATCCCCTCAGCATTCAGCAAATGAATGCACTTTAGAGCACCTGATGTTTTTCATCAGGATCACAGAAAACAAAGAATATTGCCAGCTGAACAAAGCAGATAGAAATTAGTAACTATAAGATTATAAGGGATTATTCCATTTTATTCTATCTTGTTCTATCTAAATCACACTATTGATACTATAATTGAGGTGATCAATGATTTATTCATGATTTGAATCTTTGTGATAACCTTTGTTCATTAAATTAATTTTGTAATCGCATGCAAAGCCCTAGTCGTTGAAACATCTGACTAGACGATTTTATCAATAAATGAATAAAATTGTGTTTTCAGAAACAGCAACCTGTTGGGGAAGATACTCCAAATCAAGGGACCTGAGGCAATACCAGCAGGGTTCAGAGGGCTGATCTGTAAACACACACACACACACACACACACATACACACATACACACACACACACACACACACACACACACACACAGCTCACGCTGATGCAAATGTGTTCAGACACTGCAGCATATCCATCTTCTCCGCTGTGCAACCGAGTGTGTGTGTGTGTGTGTGTGTGTGTGTGTGTGTGTGTGTGTGTGTGTGTGTGTGTGTGTGTGTGTGTGTGTAAGTTACTGTGTGCACTGGAGAGATGAGAGGGCATTGAAGGGGGTGCGAGTGTTTCTTCTGTTGGCAGGGGGGACAATGGGGGGCAGTCCGCGCTGACAGGGCTGTTTGTAGCTGGCGGCGTCTCCTGAAGTCCAGTGTCTGCATCACCAGCACACAGATTCTCCCCAACCTTCATCAAACGCCCAAATCGAGGCGTCAAACAGGCGAATGCAAACTTAATTCCCCCCTCATATCACTTGAGCGGACAAATTGCATGTTATAAAACCTCCCCAGGCATTTGGAGCCTCTACCTCTCCATCACAGGCCACATCAGCAGCAACACCTTCTGCCGTTCGGACTTCGGGGAACTTCTCGCTGCAGGTGTGATCCAGTGTGTCGACATCAGCAGATATCCCGGCGCTGAGATTTGAGACGGATGCATTAGAATTGAAAAGAAAACATGTCTTCTTTAGCGCCTTGCTCAGGGGTTAGCGGTAAATAATTTTCAGCTGATCACCCAGCCTACCTGTGAACCCACAGCCGGTCCTTGCCTTACCTGTGGATGCAGTCTCCCTGTTCCTTCGACTCTTCCTCCATCCCCACTCATTTGTCTCTCTTTCTCTCTCTCGCTCTCTGAGCACCTGATGGTGTGTTTCCCCTTAGCTTCTTTTATTTTCTTCCCTTCGCCTGTTCGTCCCTCCTCCCTCCCTTCGGCGTGTGAAACGGAAACTCCAGGTGCTCAATATTTGATGGGTCCGAATAGCTCACAAGCAGGATTCTGTAAAGAGTAATCTGATGTCTCCCCGGTGGTGTCTGCTTTTACATAAACAATCATCCTGAGATGGACACAGGACGGGCCAGAGAGGTTTCAACAGCCTTATTATTAAAACGTCCATGTGTTGTCAAATTAATTAAGGACTAATTCAATCAGCGTGCAAATACATATTTTGCTGCCGCGACATGTTATTTGTGTAAATGCAGTTCTTTTAGTGCTCAGTGAGCATCTAACCTTCTCATCCATTATTAGTTTTTCTCCTAATGGCTTTAGAAGTTGAAATATAGCAATCGGGGGATTTATTTTAATTGGTTGATATGATGCGGTAGTTAGTGCCTTCGCCTCATGGCAAGAAGGTTTCTGGTTTGATGGAGTTTGCATGTTCTCCCCGTGCCTCCCTCTGGTTCCCCCGGTGTTCTCCAGTTTCCTCCCATAGTTCACAAACATGCAGGAGGTCAATCGGAGTCCCTAAATTGCCCAGACGTGTGAATGAGAGTGAATGCTTGTATATATCTATAGTCTATAGACCAGTCTAGGGTTCATCTGGGATCGTCTCCAGCGACCCTGAGTGCAGGACAAGCGGTATGGAGAGTGACCAACAATATACGTGTTTTATTCCTCGTTCCGTTTCCATGCTTGTATTTCACCTGTTTTAATTGTTTGTATTTCTCAAATACAGTATACGTTTTTTATATAATTCATGGCCTCACTTGTATTTTTATTTTTCCCTTTTTTTTAGATTACATTTGACTCTTGCAATTGTCATTTCTGTCTTTTTATTTTCTGTATAAAATAACTGGATAAGAATAAATATAATTGAAAAAACACTGATGTATGTGGCAGTGACAAAGTATGCTTGGTGGATGTGGCTCACAATTAAGGTCTTAAAGCAAAAAAATTGTTGAAAACTGCAATGTTGACTTTAAAAGACGAATGCGTTACACCATTAAAAAAATGATTTATGTGCATTCATCAAAAGAGATACCCCATAATAATATCATTATCAGTTCAACACATTGATAAAAAAAAATAGGCATTTAGATCCTGCAGCAAATATAGATATTGTTTGAGACGGATTACTCTGATAACAACAGTAATCATGTATTGTTTTTTTCTCTTTTCTTTTTTTTTCCCAGCTGCATCATGCGTTATTCTTTGTTTCGGTTGCAGCCACCAGCAAGACTGCCATCTTGCCAACCCAGCAGCATCACGACCGCAGTGTAAGTAAGTCCTTCCTCCAGCAGAGGGAGGGAGAGTATTTACTTTATGGCTCATAAACTAAAGCTGCTCCATGTCTATAGAAGTCAAATGTGCAAAAGCCAGGCTGTAACCTGGTTGTCCCTTCCAATTTATCCTCTTGCGCTGCTTGTCGATTTTGAAAAGTAGGCATTTCTTTTTCATCGCTTGCAATCTACCAGCCTCTCATGCATGAGTGGCTCCCTGTTTATCACCCCTCCGCAGCTTTATCAGCTCCACTGATGGAAGTTTGGCACCTCAAACTCCTTAAAAAAAAAACCCTGGAAGAGACTACAGCCGCCTCGCATTAGCATTTTCCACTAATCGTCAACCCAATGACAATGTGACTCGGGTTTTAATTTCTGGGTTCTTTGGAAGAGCTATGGAATGTGGGTGTGTGGGTGCATGTGTGTGTGTGTGTGTGTGTGTGTGTGTGTGTGTGTGTGTGTGTGTGTGTGCATGTGTGTGCATGTGTGTGCATGTGTGCATGCATGCGCTTGCACACCTGTGACTTTAGATTGTGTGCACTCATATGTGTTTGGATGTTACTTCCTGTAAGTGCACGGCAGGTTGGGAGTAATGTGTGTTGTTTTTTTGTTTTTTTTCCCTTTTCCCGTATATGTGTGTTTTTTTTCTGGGAGGAGGGAGACAGGAACATAAGTGGCGATGACTCACCAGTCTTTTGTGACAGTGGTGCAGAGAGAGAGTGCTTTTCACCCATTTCCCTTCCTTGGGGCTTGCGCACAAAACAAGAAATGGAGAAAAGGATGAAAAAGGGAGGCAGAGGAGGACTGGGTGTGAAGGAGCATTGAGGAGGAAGGGGTGTGTATAATTAAAGGAGAAAAGGGAAACGATTGGTGTGAGGAATTGATAGCAGGTAAAGGAAGGGGGGAAGGAGATGAAAGGAGAGAGGATTGCAGAGATCATAAACAAATGCTGAGGCCTTTGCCGCTCTGCCTCTGCTGCACTAATGGCTGCTGAGAGCTCAACTAATGGGGCATATTATGGGACAAAGATCACATTTACTAGGTTACAAAACATGAGGAATGTAGCGTTTTCGCCATGAATGAATAAAATAAGATAATAAGAAATAATAAAGATGCTTAATTCACACATGTAGGATCATGTAGGATGGTGTAGGATGATTCAAACAGGAAATCCTGAGTATTCAGGTGGTCACAGTGAATATCAAGTACAGTCAACTCGCCCCTTTTCTTTTTATTTTTTATTTGAAAAATAACAAAAAAAAACTTGTTTGTGTGTATTGGATCAAACAGGCAAATACAGCTTGTGGAATTCACCACCCACTCCACAGCGAGGGCAGCCATTTCCTGTGCTACTCCAGACCGACCGGGTTCAAAAGGGAAGATTTTCTGCCCAGAATCTGCGCCAGATACAAACAGATGCAGTCTATTTCTGCGCCGGCGCGTCGTCCTCTGGAGAACTGTGAGTGTTTTCATACAAATCATTCGCAAAAGTAGAATATTTCCTGTTTGGTTGTTGATTTACCAAAGACAGAACTCACATGAAATCAATCCAGCCATTCACCTGGTGTCAGTCGGTGGTCATTGGGACGACTCAGACTTCTGCTTGGAAATCCTGAAACGGTGAACCCGGCGGGCTTTCAAAGCAAACCTTAAAATCCCTGATCCCCTCCGAACAAACCGTTCCTCCCCAAATCCCATTTTCAAGATGGAAGCGGCTTTTTTCATTCCGGACATGTTTTACTTCTACCTTGTTTAATCCGTGCAAGTGTGAAACCCGCCCCGGCCCGCGGTCTCGTCCGAAGGGTTTACATTTTGTGGTCTTGGTCGAACTAAACCCGCCGCCTGATGCACTCAGACTGAAACAGTTACAGCGGAAAAAAGAGGACAGTGCATGGATTTCACAGCTGAAGCTGGAGAAAGCAATGTGTGTTTCCATGTAGATCTGAAGAAATAGTTTTCTCGAACAAGCGTCAATTGTTGAGCTTCTTGACATTTTATCCCCGCTGCTCATCTCTGAAACATTGAACTGCTGGAATATAAACCTTAACATTTCCACAAGATGTCTCCTACTGTATATGTACATTTGTACTGCCTTGGTGTCAATGTATATACGCCCCTTTCCCCCACCCCTGAAAGCCGGGGATATTAAACTCGGGTGCAATAATTTGCCTTAGGGGGTATAATAGATGTGGGGTGGGCGGGTAGAAATCAACTCCTCCTGCACCTTCATATCTGACAGACTTAATGGCTTCTCATTCCCAGTGTCTGCTACCAAATGCTGGGGCTTCTTGGGGCTACCATTGAATTGCTGCGCTGTCGGACTCCTTTGTGCCTGCAGTTGGAAATATCCCAAAAACGTGTGCCTGGTAGAGATGGAACCTTTAAAAAGAAGAAAAGAGAGATCATTTCATTTTTTCATTGTAATTGTTGCACACCCACCAGGAAAAATATAAACAATTACTAGGAGCAATCAACGCAATCAATGACTGAGGGATTTTAAATCCCAATTGTGTGGCGCGTCGGATAAATATGAATGCAGGAATGTAAGGAACGGCGTCTCGACAGTGTTCTTTTTGTTCGCAGCCTGGCAACGATATGTGACGGGGTACTTTATGTACAGACGCTTTTCTGCACCGACCGCGCGTCAGCATCCTTCACCTGACCAGTGCAGTCGTCTGATCCGCCGTTTGCCCGACAAATGCATTCGGGGAAACTCTTTTTCTCTCTCACGGCTTGAGCTCTAATTGTTTTTATATTTTTGTAAACTTTTCATGCGGAGAAGAGTTTCGTGAGGACAAACTAGTCCCAGGATAGGTCAAAGGGACCTTTGTCAAACCCAAGAGCACAACACTTAACATGGGAACCAATTGGACTTTGAGCTGCTGTGACAGTAATGTATTCCTATACTGGACATGAATGATTGGCCATCAGATCGTATCAATAATTAATAATTGTATTAAAAATGATTTATGGCCTCATAGATAATTGTTCTACATTTTTTAAGAAGAGTAGATTTAGGAGGAAATGTAAACCAATTTCTCTGTTGTGAGTCATTCCGGTGAAATTATTATTCTAACACCTCAGGTTTTAGGAGAATAAGTGATGTTGCTGAAGGAGCGTGACGCGCCTTTTCTCCACCTGCGGCCGTAAAAGTTTACGACGGATGCCGTCTGACTAATCTTGTCCTCCCTTCCGAGCGGCAATAATGCATATGAATCATGCATAGCGAAATTACAACATGTAGCGTTTTCCACACGATAAGAAACCTGTCCGAATTTCATGACTCGGAGTGAGTAATCCGTGCACACGTGAGCCTTCGACCGGGCCGATCGAGCAGCAACTTCTCTCAGCGAATGCACTCGATAGTTTCCCAAAAAAGATGAGGAAAGTGCCACGCATAAAATTGGGGACGTCAGTGAGACGGTACCTTTGAAATCCAAGAATTCACACCTACGCAGAGACATGTGAGTAAACACCAAGAAAGGGGTCGCCTGTAGGAGCACAGGGAAGGGCAATTAATAAGAATTATTTATTTGCAGACCTGACAAGAGCACTTTATGTAGCATTTTATTGATCCAATCACCTCATCTTTGCACTACGTCACTTACCACGTTAATCGTGTTGATCCCCACTTTATTACACAAACCGACTTTGCTCTCTGCACTGTGCATAATGTTCTGGTCTATTCTAGGTTTGCCTCGGTTCGAGGTGTAGCTGTCAGCTGAAAAATCCTTGTATTTGCGAACGTACTCGGTCAAAAAAGCAGATTCGGTGAAAGGGGTCGATGAGGAGGTTCATTGAGGAGTTTGGCGGCGACTCCATGTCTGAGCTCCCGCTCACTGCATTCCTGAAACGGTTAATTTCTCTTCTTATCGTGCCATCGTGGTCTTTATTGTGAGGACACGCCATGCACCACAGAAATACCCGACAAAAGCCACAGTTGTACATTAAATATGCCATTTTGTTTGATTTGATCATTTGATACCGATGATTGAAAAAGCCCCGTTTGAGCGTTTTATCTCGAAAAAGTTGTTTTCCGTCCTGCCTCCTATTGTTATCTCGCGAGAAGCTCTTGCAAATCCACGAGTCCTCCAATTGTCCCACAGTGTAGTGTGACGACAGCTCAGCCTCGCCGTCCCCACCTGCTATCTACTGACATAACAATAAATAATTTGGCGGACAACAGTTTCTTATCACGGCGTCTAAAGGTGAAGCTTCTGAAATGGCATAGAAGTTCTTGGAAAATGGCTCTGCACAAATGTGAAGCATAACTTTTTCAATGAGTTAAATCTGCATATGCTCTCAAATGTATGTATATGAAAATTTAGTGCATCCAATCAGGTGAAAACGGATTTGTGTGACTCGTAGTTACAGAATTGTTTTGAAGTAAGTGGCACATTATTTTTGAATAAGTTTGTCGAATTTGATACTCTGGTGAGTAGCCTTAAAGTAGTCTAAAATGCCTTTTAAATGTTACAATTATGTATTTTGATATATTATTTATAATAACATATTAATGATATAAAAAAATATCTATCTATACGATACATTTATGTATCATTTTGTTCTTAAATTAAATACAGTAAACTAGATTATATCAGAGATATGGTTGGATTAAAAAAATATCTGTTTTATAGTAGTGAGTGGATTGCTTCGGTGATTCCTAGGTACGGCTGGGGGGGTTGAGAATCAGAAAATGCTAATGTTTTCCAGCTATCTGGTTAGATCTGCAGGGCAAAAGCTATCATGGCAAGATAATAGCTGACACTGACACCGACCATCCAGATAAAAACAACTAATGTTGCGGTGTTCCTGACAGAAACGGTATTCCCTGCAAGCCAACATCCAGACACCGGCAGCTGGTGAGTCGATGCATCAGCCTTCGTAGCACTTAACACAAGTAGCTTTGAAAAACCAAACGGTTGATTCATGGATTGTCGAATAAGTAAGTTATTGCAGTGTGTCTGATGAAAACCTAAACAAACGGAGACGTCTGACTACACACATGTCCGTAAATTAATCTATCTCAAAATACACTGTGACATAGTTCAGTTCAGATCTAGAGTGGGTATTATTTATCCAAAGTGGGGATAAAATAACTGAGAGTACTTATATATAAAGGCTTCAAAAATAGAGAAAGAAAACCAAGGAAAAGCCCATTTAACTGGACAGACAAAATCTCCTGTGACCAGAAAAAGTTCGGAAATTAAATAAGAAATGCAGGAACAGGGAGACAGACCGCGTGGAATTCAAATCCTTCAAATTGTCAGATCCATTTTCCTTCCATTCAAGGCAACTTTTCGGAAAAGAAAGGGGATGGGACCTGTATAAGCATCAATTTGGGCTGCAGTAAATATGAGCACAAGTTGTCCACCATCAATAATCTGATAGTTGAAAAGGTGTGTGGATGAAATTTGATTTAAAGCTTTACATTTATCTCACCCAAGAGTGTGTGTGTGTCTTTGTGCAACAGTGTTTTCTGCACACACACACACACACACACACACATACACCAAATATACACAAGAGCAGCACATGCATTTACAGCAGGTGGTAAAAGGAAGCTTTCTTCTGACACTTGTATGTAAAGAATTTATAAAACAGCATTTCAGTGAATGTACAAGTCATCCAGAAAATCATTCCGTCGCATTCGTCGTCCTCCTGTCGGCAGTCTCACCAGCCTCGCTACACCGTTCCTCTCCACGCATTGATAGTGGGGGTCCTGCTTTCACTTCTCCACACAATGAGACTTTTCTTCCACTGGTGGTTCCAGTCTTCTTGGTGTGATCACTGCAAAAAGTTATTTCATAAATTCAAGTCTTATCAGTTCCTGTCTGTCGGTCATTCACCATGGCGGCTTCTTCGTTTCCATCTGGTCAGCCCCCCCCCAGTCCCCCCATCACAGTGAGATTCCCGTACTTTCTCCAAAGCTACCGTCAAACTGCCGCTTCGGCCTCTGTGTTTTCATCACAGAATAATTTTCTAAATTTGAAGTGGTGCCAGTTCAGGGAAATGTTTCTTTTGCCAAAGGTGGAAAATAAAAAAAAAAGATTTCCCACCAGACCACAGGCTCAGTGATAACAGTTTTGCAAATTCCTCCAAGGAGGACCTAAAGTCGTTTTTAGGAAATGAAAAAAAACAACAAAGTCAACTTTGAAAATCCCGATTCCATAAATTTTGTGGACCTTTGCAAACTCAAAATTCTCAAAGGAAGAAGAGACGTGTTGGTTGGACATTTTTTTTTTTTATCCCGATGATTGAAACTTATTTATACAACCATTGACTGCTGTATTAAAATAAATTTAAATTCATAGCACAAGTACAACCCCAATCTCCGGATGAGATAAGATGGTACTGGCAAGCTGATGATCAATGTCAGTGTATCCAAGAGAGCTGATATTTGTTTGGAAGCCAAACGGGCAGCGGCCAGAAACACTTGAAGTAATTACAGGGGAAGGGCCGTACCTTGGAGTGACCCAGACGTGAGACAGTGCAGAGACAAAATCTCCGAAAGCCAAGAAAAGAGTAGTAATAATGATAAAGTGTTGCCTTTCCAACGGCCAGTTGGTTCAATCTGGACTAAAATGGAAGTGGCTTAATCCTAATCTTGAATGCCAGAAGCAAAATAATTAGCCCTGCGGCGGCGGGAACCTGTGTGTAGCATGTGTGTGCGTGGGCGAGTATGCCGTGTGTGTACATTCGTCGGTTGAGGCGACACATAACTGTCTACACAACCGGCGTCGGTTCGGGGGGACGAAAAGCCCCCCGAGATAAAAAGGGCGAAGGACCCGATGGGAGATAAAGAATTGTTAAGTTGAAGTTAACGCAGTATTGTCTGCTGCGATGTGTGTGTGTGTGTGTGTGTGTGTGTGTGTGTGTGTGTGTGTGTGTGTGTGTGTGTGTGTGTGTGTGTCGTCCTGCAGTAAAGTGTACAGATGGATGACTCATGCACCAATCATGTGACTCATCAATCACTGCAGTTAGCGTTTCCCTCCCTCTTTGTGAATGGTTCTGTTCCCCCGGCCCCTTCCCTGCTCCCGTCTTTACCGCTCCTCGCTGTGTTTGAACAGAAACATCTTCTTCTACGGGTTTTTATTGATCCGCGTTCACGTCAGCGCGCCTGCAACGCGCGGGTAGTTGCTGCAGCCCGGCTGACTCCCTCCCCCTATCGGTTGTTATGACTGTCTCTGGATCCAGTACCTGTACATCATGTTCTTACCATACTTGCTGCTATTCAACACAGCACTCTCCAAAAAGCCATTAAAAAACTGAACTTTAATAAAATAATTGCTTTTATTTTTTTTTTTCGAATATAGCAAAACTAGTAATCATCATGCTGTTATTTACACATTGCACAGGCATATTTATTTCACACTGTACATCTTACAATGCTAAAGGTGACATCAACAACAACACTCTCCTTTTACAAGACGGACGGCTTCACTGTGGACTCAGTGGCCCTCTTCCTTTTTGAGATTTTTTTTTTCTTGTTTTCACAGTTTATTCAGAGAAGACAGACATTTTGTATTCTCCACACTGTTTTTTTTAATTTTTCCTCTTTTTTTTTGTTCATTTTTTTGTTCATTTTTTAAGATGCAAGTAAAAAGACGTGCATTTGACAGTTTTTTAAGCACAATCCCTGACTCCCCGGCCTGAAACTTTTCAATGGAATTTCTTCTGAAAATGAACATAACGTTTGTAGCCTCTTGGTGGTATTCGTTTCTTTTTTCTTTTTTTTTTTAAAAAAAAAGGCTGCAAAACAGATCATTTGACTTCAAGTATTTTTCTTTTTTCAAACAAATACAAATAGAGATGTGTATAGTACAGGAGGAATTGTAAAAGAAACATGTTGAAAAAACAAAATGGATACTTTGGGGTTTGAGATGACCCATGAGAGGAGATGAAAAGCAAAACAAGAATGAACTCCCTGCAAAGTCAAGGAGGACCAGAAGGTGGTGGTAATGTTGACTATGGTGGATCTGCCGTAAATATGCTGAAACGATAACTTCAGGAGCCCAAAATGATTGAAAACCCTTGGTCCACCAGGTTGGAAGTGTTTAGTGTTTAGGTTTGTGCTTTTGGAGTCCACAGGGTTTTTTTTTCTGTGTTTTTCACATCAGGACCAGTTTGTGATGGTATGAGATTTTCCCTTGTAGAACCATGGCGCTTGTAAGGCAAAATTCAGAAAATTGAGATTGGTAAATGAACAATAATGTGTGCGTGCGAGTGTGTGTTTGTGCGTGCGTGCGTGCGTGCGTGCGTGCGTGCGTGCGTGTGTGTGTGTTTGGCACCTTCGCAAATTGCATCTGTTTAAAGTTCATCCAATCGGGTAAAAAGAAAGGCACCAACACGCATCAAATACAACCAAAAAAAACAAAACAAAGAAAAAAAGTTTTTTAACATTTGACAGTACCGGCTTTCAATTTTAATACTTTTGTCACTTAGAAGTCGTGATCTACTCTTGTTTTGTGAAATGACGTACGTAATATCGACAAATGATACAAAAACGATGTTGTAAACATGGTTCTCTTACAATGGGCACATCTGCTTGTGAATGTGTGCTGATGCATGTGCGTGTCTGGTCATGCGTGCATGTGTGTGTGTGTGTGTGTGTGTGTGTGTGTGTGTGTGTGTGTGTGCGCGTGCGCGCGCGTGTGTGTGTGTGTGTGTGTGTGTGTGTGTGTGTGCGTGTATGTGTGTGCTTGTGTGTGTGTTCTAGAAAACTCTGAAATATGCAAGAGCATCAGAGATTGACCTGAATGGAGGCAGACATACACCCATGGTATGTTCTGTTTCAAAATGTAAACTGAGCAAGAGGCTGAACATGGTTACAGGGAGCCTAAACCTTCATCCTGTCCCTGACCGAAAAACAGAAAAAAAAAACCAAACCAAAAAAGGGAATAAAATCAACATTAATTCAACCTTTTCACCTCTGGACCCTTGAATTTCCATCAGACTTTTAAACGTGTCTCCTTGGAGTCTCCTCTCTTTTAGCTGTATATCTATATCGCTCCTCTGTCTCTTCTCAATTTGATCCCAACAGATGTCCAAAAGGTCCCTCAGTACATTCGGCGTTTCATGTAGATTCTCTCGATAAAGTTTTCCAGCTCCTCCTCACTGTCCAGCTGGGGCACCAGCCCGTCTTCCTCATAGTCATCGCCCGGTGTGACTTGCGGATAGTAGTACGGGGGTCGCCTGCCTCTCCGGGGTGTGGCTATTGGTTTCGGGGGAGGCAGGGGTTGGTAGGTCCGTGGGTGAGGGAGGATATAGTTAGAGATATAAGGGGTGAGAGGCAGGCGCGGGGGCGGCTGCTGCCTCCAGCCCTGTCCGCGGTTCTTCCCCCCGGCCCTGTGCCTGCGCCTCGGGGCCTGCAGGTCGAGCTCCTGGGGGCCGAACAGCTGGTCTCTGGAAGGCGGGGGCTTGCCGTAATATTGTGATTTGGGATACGGGAAGTAAACTGGGTAGTACGCTCGGTATGGCTTCTGGTAGTACGGGTAGGAGGGGAAGGCTAAAAACTGTTTCTGGGGTTTGTACCAGTAGTCGAGCTGCTTCTGAGGCTTGTACCAGTAGTCCTGCTTGTATGACTTGACTTTGTCCTTCTGCCACTTCTTCATGGACTTGTTGTACTTGTACGGGGCTTTCTTGGGGTTCTTCGAGGCCGTGTAGTGGTACATGGGCGGCGCGGCCAGAGGGGGAGGCACCAGGGGCCTGAAGCGCGGGAGGACCGGGTTGCCGTTGCCCGGCTGCTGCTGTAACTCTTTTCTCTTCTTCTTCTTCTCCTCCACGTCACTGATGATCTCGATCACGTCGTCGGCGGGCAGGTGCAACTTGCTGCTGATCTCAATGAGCCTGTCAATCATCTGCTGGTCCAGATCGTCTTCGTCGGGGACGATCTCCTCGGAGCGCTTGTCCTCGGCCGTGTTGCTGGCGGCGCCCATGCTGCTCTTCTGCCTGGGCTTCATGTAGGACTGCTGCTTTCGCCCCATGTACTGCAGCAGCATGTCGGACGCGATGTCTGCCAGCCTCTGCTCCTCCTCTCTGGCTCGCTCCGCCTCCTCCTGCTGCCTCAGCACTTCCTGCTTCTCCGCCTGCGCCCTGGCCTCCTCCTCCATGTGGGCGAGGCTCTCCTCCTCCTCCTCCACCTCCTCCTCCAGCTCCTCTCCTTCATCCTCAAAGTCATCCATGAAGTTGCCGCCTTTCACCGCTCGGTCGCCGGCCTGGTTCTCTTGCCAGCGAAGCTTCTTCCCGGCCCGAGCCAGCTGGGTGTTGTACGCCTTGTAGCCCTTCAGAGGGGGCAGGATCTCGTTGTCTTGGAGACCCAAGTCAATGTTTTGGAAGTAACCCCTTATTTTGCGCTGCAGGGACAGATCGTCCGCCTGCGAGGCGGCGCCTGACCTGGCTTTGTCTAGGAAACTTTCCAGGTCATTTCCCTCGGCCTTCTCCTCTCCTTCCCCCCTCCCCCTCCCCTCCCCGACGCCGTCGGCTGTCGGGACCGCGTTCTCCGACCCGGCTTGATCCTCTGACCTTGTGTTTCCGTCATCCTCCTCCCCCTCCTTTATGTCATCACCCTGAGCGGCTGTCAAATAGCCTGCAAGCAGGTGTTCGATAGCCTTATCAGAGCCCTGCCGTTGCTTCTCCAGAGCCCCCTCCCCTGTTCTCCTTATCTCCCTGTCCTCTAAGCCTTCAGCAGAGGGCGGCTCCCGGCTCAGATCCTCTTCCCGGTCCCGGCTTCTGCTCGCTTGAATCTTGCCCTCCTTCGGGTGGTCCAGCGCCTCCAGGAGAACGGCGAGCACCCGCGCCGGGTCCGTGTCGGCGTCAGTATCGGCGCCGTTATCTCGACCCTGGCCGAGGCCGCGGTCTAGAGATGCGTTATCGAGGCTGGAGAGACTCTGGGATGGAGGCGAGAGGAAGGGGGCGAGCCTGTCCTCTTTAGTGTCTGCGTGGGTGCGCCCCTCCACCCCTCCCTCCCCACCTTCGCCCCACGCAGGGGCGGCGCCAGCCAGTTGCGGAGTGACAATGAGCAGGGCCAATAGGAGGAGGTGGGCTGTGGAAGGAGCGTGATGACAGGTCATGACCATGCAGAACTGGCAGGAGGGAGGTTAAGCACCTGAAGAAGAAACGGAGAAGGCAAAGAGGGGGTGGGGGGTG